>JAULCC010354218.1:0-11666 GCA_032358795.1 Nuttallia obscurata | reverse complement strand
GGATCCAAATATCCCATCAGCTCCTCAGACTCCACAGCCTTGGAAAAAACTGTCTGTACACTGATGGTCTTGCCCCGTTCCCTCTCTGCTACAGCAAAGGTCTTTATGCATTCACTTTTCCCACAGCCAGCAGGTCCAACAACAAAAATCTGAAAGATGAAACACATCAGTGGTCAGATATCATTCACCAACATTTTCATGTTAGAGATTTTGAGAATAATTTTACCCGAGGTCAATAATCATAACGTCCAACATTTACCTACTAAATATTTTTAGACCAGTGTTGTGACCCAGTTTCAATTACCACTTAACAGAGTATTTTTTGATAGCATTAAAAAACTTTATATTAAAAGTTTTGAGAATAACTTTGTTCCCTATACATATTCATACATGTCCAATAACTTACAATCTGAAAAATATAAAACTTCAATGGTAAATCATCATTGCCTAAAAGTTTTAGATTAAAAATGTTGAAAATAATCCTTCAGGGGTTGATTTTTTTTACAGTGAACTAGTGAACTCTCCCATTTTGCTGCATGGATCAGGTAATTTTATAGTATCAGCAAATTTCTAAAAACTGTAATTTCCTGCTCCATGCATTCATAGGGTTAACGGAATAACCATTAGTTTTAAAAAATAGTTAGCATCTGTTAAAGCTGTATTGTGTCTACAATGTAGTTTGTACTGTAATTTTCAAAATGACTAAAAGAAAAAAGACTATTTTTTTTCTCCTTTACCTTTCCATTTTACACAGGATTTCTAAGAAAATAACAAAATTTAAATCATCACAATACATGTGTTCATGTTTTTCTACAAAGAAACTTGAAATACAGTACAACCTTTCCACAATGACCTTCTGTGGAGCAAAATCCTCTATGCAACATCAAAGTAAAATGCTACTAGAGTAAATGTTAATCCTCTTGAGCAACCGTACTTTATACCTCCGTAAGTGTTTTTCCAGGAAGAAGTTTAACTGTACATAAATCTGTGAGGATTTATTCATAATTATGAAACACAAATTAGAAATGGTCACAGCAACCTTTGGAAAGACAGAGCAACAAATAGCTCTACTTGATAAAGCAATATTAATCTGTGCTATGATGAACATTAACTTCAATGTGACTTCCTAAAATTAGAAGAATAGACTTCCTTATATAAGAAAAATTAAGTCAGTTTCTTACTGTTTGGTGAGCAGAGTTTAGTTGTGCCAGTTGTGCCACCCTGGCTTGGAATGCCACTCCAGGAAGAAGGCCAAGGTCACCAGTTGCCACGGCAATGGCATCCTGTATGTCCTCCAGTGTCTGTTTCTGGTTGGGGTCTATGAAGCCAAACCTGTCTCCTTGGGCCATGTTTACCACTGGAGTGTTCAAGTTGATGGATTCTAGATGGTAAAAAAATGTATAAACATTATTAAAGGACTATACTTATCACAGTTTTAGAATTGTCTGATCTTTTATATAGTTCAGTCATGTCAGTAGAAGTTAGAAATAGAAAGTTATATTTTTCAGTTAAACTGTTCTAAATGTACAATTAAATTTATGGTCTTGAACGTCAGGTGGCCATCTTTAGGTTGCATATTTATGGGAAAGTGTTAAATTACAGACAATATTACTTAAGGCAGGATCTGAGGGGTAAAAAAAACTTACAACAAATTTTTCTAAATAGAATTTTAGAAAGTACTCATTTGGTTAAGCACTCATAAAGAACACACTCATATGAAGTTCAAAATTGTTCTCAGACAGGTCAACTGCAAATATCACAAAACTCTCATGCAGTAAGATTCACAGCAGCAACTAATGCTGATAAAAAATATTCTGTCTATATATTTACATAAACTATCTGTATCACCAACTTCACTTTCCAGATGTACACTTAAGCTTAACTATGGCACTAGTGCATAAGACACATATGTGGCTGTAACTGCAGAAATTAGGCTTTAGGAAAACAAATTATGTTTGTGAAATTTAATCCTTTTTTTGATACAGAAGAAATTTCTAATTTATATAACCAACTTTTTTAGTTTCTTCAGTGTATATTTTCTCTGCCATGCATACAGTCAAATAAAAGCAGCAATATTGTTTCAATTTACTATGTGTTTTCCAAAGTTGGCATCAACTGCATATTGAAAATCTTCAATTGTATTTGTGTTTGTGTAAAACATTTATAAATGATGTTATGCCTTGGTACAACAGTATTCTAAGACTGTTTTGTTATCTTTTTTTTTTAAATAATGTTCAAAATTACATAATTGTCATTTTGAACATTATACATTAAAACAACACTGATTTCCTAGATAATCTATGCACTGCAGATATACCCACATATGTGTATAGTTTTAAATGCTTACATCTAAAATATCTGCATAACATATACATCTACTAATATATCATATCATAATTCAACTAAATGTTCAATTTCAGTTTTACCTTTTTTGTTTTTTTACCTTTTAATTGATTCAAGCACAATCAAATTTTCAGAGTTAAGTATATTTGATCTAGAATGTAAGAAATAAATCATGTTAATTCTGACTTAAGCTCTACATATAATAATTATAAAATATGTCTGTCAATAACCTAGGCAACAGTGTACAACCTGACCAGTTTGTGGGATTGAAGCAGTTGTCAGTAAAATATTTATGTTACCCAAATTGTCAGAGGTGTTTGTAATGTAATAAATGTGTCATATTGCTAGGCAACAGTGTAGAACCTGACCATTTTGTGCATGAAGTGTTAGCAATTTTTTAATCAGTAAAGTATGCACCAGATTAGGATATATAAACATTTCATTTCTATATTTTTGTTTGTTTGTTTGTTTATTTGGATTTTAACGTCGCTTTAACAGTATTTCAGCATTTCTATATTTTCTATATAATGTTTATAAACAGATTTCATAATCTAAGACTCTTAGTTGATCATGAAGTAATGAAAATATATGTATGTATCTTAGCTTGATCTCACCATACATAAATAGATCAATACTAACATCAGTATAAAGTATTAAACTTAAGCTACAGTAGGCTGCATTTGTCAAGCTGCAAGGCAACTGTGTAGAACCTGACCCAGGTCTGAGGTTATAAAACATTCCTGAGTATGCCACCACTCCATCAGAAATCAATGACTGTGATTGGCTAAAATAAATGACATGATAATTTAAACCAATGAAGCGCATGAACTACTGAGCAACAGTTCTGGCTTGAAATTCACCAATCTGTTCTTAGATTTGAAACCCAAAAATAGTCTCTAACACTCTAGCTTGGCTCTCAGCTTTCACTAGAATAGTAGAAGCTGGGAGACATACCTTCAGGTTTGGAAATTATTATTGAGTTTCAAGTCTAAGAATGGGTTGGTGAATTCCAAGCCTAATTCTCAAGAAAGCCCTATAACCTCTGTGTCAGATTGTGCATTAAGCAATGCAATGGGTGAGTGCAATATAGTTATAACCACTTCTTTATTATACTTAAGATACATCTCTGTTGCATTGAGTATTTAAATGCTCATGTGATATTCTCAGGATTGGCAGGAATCCTGGCATCCTTTGTAAGCCTGGTCTGGTGTGATATTAATATTGCTATGTTTATGATGACGTATAAATGAATATATGTATAGTTATACAATTGTTCCAAAAAACAAATCAATGTATACTTATATAATTATATCAAATTATTTTTCAATATTCTTAAATTTAATTTATGTAACCTTATTTATCATTAATAATTTTTTTTAAAAGACACCGAAGTGTTACACATTTGACAAGTATCAATACACCGTCAAAGCCAGTGGTGTTTTATATATTCAGAGCAAATCTATTATCAATATATCTATCATTATATGGTTTTCCAATATATTTTTGATTCAAAAACATTTTCCTTTCTTATCATTAAACATTTTGGTGGATGATTGTTTCTTGCAAAACTATTTCTTTAGAATATAAGTGGTTGGTATAAATCAAATTTTTGAGTATATCCATTTCAATAAGTATATGGAAATAGAGACAGCTGCTAACAACTTGTAATGCAAGTTGTCTCATATAGGTTTCTCTGTCTGCTAGCAAACCTACTACATATTTAAACCTGTGTGAAAATTATGTTCATGACAACACTGATAACTTATCTTGCTTTGCCTACTTATACTAAGCATGTAATTCTAACTGTACAACTCCACTGGAGCTCTGATACTAGCTCTCAACTGATAAGCAAAATCTGTTCTACAAACACAAGCAGCTTATAGTAATAAAGATTTTATGCATTTATCATATAATAAGGCCTTGAACTCACCAAGAGAACATTCTTACACTTGAACACAGGAATGCAATTTTCTACCATGAGTAAAGTGGAAAAGAATCTAAATCAGTAAATAACTTTAATGCAAGATATTTACCTATTTTTGGGCAACAATGAAAATTTTAAATGAATCCAAAGGTCTTATATAGGCATTGCTTGTTGTCCAATTACATTTTTGTGAATAAAATATCACTAAGGTAATCCCATGTTTTGTGAATAAAATAATTAAAGTAAACCAAATAAGTTGAAGTATGTTTTTGAAAATGCATACCTAAGTTCAAGAATGAGTATGTTCTTAACAGATGTTGGTGCATTTGAGGCTAAATGTTTTTCCATGACTGACATAGTGCATGCTATATGTATTAATATCATCTACATTGTATAAACCACACTGATGAAAGTAAACAGCATTTGAACAATGTATACTTGCCATATAAACCTGGTGGTTCATCTGATGAATAATGTCAAATAATCAGTAAACTAGAAATGTTTCTTATATCAAACTATACCACTCCCCTCATCTAAATAGCATTTGGCATTTCTATCAACAAAATAATGTCAACTCAGTATATAAATAGAAAAATTTCTTGTATCAAACTATATCACTCCCCTCATCTAAATAGCATTTGGCATTTCTATCAACAAAATAATGTCAACTCAGTATATAAATAGAAAAATTTCTTGTATCAAACTATATCACTCCTCTCATCTAAATAGCATTTGGCATTTCTATCAACAAAATAATGTCAACTCAGTATATAAATAGAAAAGTTTCTTGTTACCCCTTATCAAGTAAGTATTTGGTGTAAAGGAGAATTCTATCATTATTTTTTATGTGGTCACTTTCATTAATCATTCTAGAAATCAGCACAACAAGGTCACTTTTTTCATTATCCTATCACTGAACTCATGTGTTCTCGTTTTACACTATTTTATCAATGAAGACTTCATTTTTCTTCATTACTGATATTCTTTAAATAAGTTATATTAGAAATAGTTCATTCTCAATGACTTACTATGAAAAAGCACATCTACAAAAGAACTATCTTTGATTCTAACAGTAGTTTTAGCATTTAATGGTGTATAGTAAACAATGACAGAAATTCAGTGGAAATGATGTCATTTATCCCCAAAATTTGATGTTAAATGTGCTTTCCCTTAGGTTCATATATTAAATGTGATCTTTTGCTGAATAATGGATGGTAAATTTGTTCTTTGTTTATGGAGACAATGTTGCAAGCTGTGTTATAATGTTGGATACACCACTAGTCTATCAATATAATCATTTACTTAATTCATTAATAACTCTGCCATAAAGTCTTGCCATGATTTAAAGAATAAAAAAAAGACAGTATTTGACATTCAGACAGACAGATAACTCAAAAATCAACATGTCTCGCTGCTCATGTTGTTGTGAAGGTAGCAGAGAAAGACATAACTATCTGGAAAATACTAGTACTGAGCTAGAGCCGCTGTGTCAATCCAACTATCTTTCATAGACAGGCCTTAGAGAAAGGATGCTAAAAGGATGCATTATCACACAAAGGTTTTAAAACAGAAAGGGGTAAAAGCAATTGGAAGACGTTTTAAAACAGCAAGGGTTTAAAAACAAATTGGAAGCTGTTTTAAGGTGTAAAATATTGATAAATGTTTTAAACAGAAAGGGATAAAAATCAGTTGAAACGATCATGGACTACAACAGAGAGAGCCATTTTGGTAACATTTGTGACCCAATTGTCTCCATGTAAAACAGACACTGCAAAATCTATCGAAAGAACAATTTACTAGTTTTTAGGGCATATGTTCTGAGATAGATATAACACAGAAAAAAAGTAGATCAATTTAAGTCAGCAAAAACTATCCTGAATCTATGTCTTTACTATTTGATCTCAGGTTAGATACACTTTAATTGAGATAAAATATATTCATAACAGACCATATTATGCAGAAACAAGCAAGGTTGAATACAAGTGAATCAAAAACTCTGTGAGGCTTTGAATAAAGTCTCATAATTCCAGAAAAAGATTCTTGAAAGTCTTTGCTTATATGCCAACAGTTCCTGGAAAAATCTGGCTTTGATAGACCAAATCTATTTCTTGCAACAGTGACCTTGACCTTGAGGCTACAGGATTGAAAGTTGTGTATAACACATCCTGTGGTGTCATTAGTGGCAAGATTCAAAATCCTATCATGGTTGACATCGTTATGGAAAATTGCTGAAAAAATTCCTGTGAGAATGTGCAACTGTTACTGTGTAGACCCTAGTCTACCAAAGTAAGACTTGGCATCTGATCTTGGTCAGCACTAAGTTGTTCAAAGGGACATTTTGTCATGTTGTGGCTCATATACAAATTTAATTCATATCCTTGTTACATTTCAAATTACTGAATATGAAGTATAACAGATGAGTAAGACAATCTTAGCAGAGACAGGACCAATGACCACACAGACATTTTAATGTCATAGAAGAAATGACATCAGATACAACAAAACACAATGAAAATATAACCAAATAGTCTAAAAATGATAATGATAGTAGAATGTTACAATTTTGTAACTATTTCTTCTTATCAATACAGTCATAAGTTTTATAATACACACATTTATAAGGTCCAAAAATAGACTGAAGGTCTCTTAGACAATTTCACTCTTTTAAAAGCATCAGTTTAAGATACATCATACCAAGTAATTACAGATTACAAAATAAGTTGCATTTTCTTATTATCCTTTATAAGACAGGGTGATAAGTTTTTTGAAAACAGGCACAAAAAAGAGTTTAAACTTATAATCTACTTCTGACATTTGGCAGCAGGTCTGTACAATGCAAACCTATTTACCACCATACAGAGCTAAATTTTAAGGTACAGATATACTAGCAACTAGCGGATGGTATAATCAGAAACAGATTGAGTGGAATATACACTGCCAACCTTGAACAGATTCTGCGGTATACACACTGCCAACCAGGGACAGATTTTGTGGTATACACACTGCCAACCAGGGACAGATTCTATGGTTTACACACTGCCAACCAGGTACAGATATCGTTGGCAGTGGACAGATATCGAAGATTACACACATCCAATCTAGGAGAAATTGGATAAAGACTAGCGAGCATATTTTTCAATACTTGCCATATATGATACTTTTTTTGGTAACTTTAGGTTTCGGTGGAATTTCTTTAAAAATAACACATAAAATCATTTATTAAAATTCAAAAAAAAAAATATTTGAAAATCTTTTTACATATAACAATAGATATAATGTACACAGAATTCAAAACAGACAATATTAAAAGTTTCTCAGGTTATCAAAAAAATAAGATGGATGATATTAAAAGATGTTATGTTTTTGCCAATCTAATATCATTATCTTTTATAACAATTAAAACTTCGAAAGGATTTCATGTGAATATAATTTCATTAGATTTTCTCAACTTTTTTTGATTGTTTAAAAATATTTCTGATTCATGAAATTGTATGGAAATGTAAGATGTAAAGGTCAGTTTGTTACAACAAACTATAATAAAACATTTTACATTACTGTACATACCTTTCATAGACTTGGTTGAACTCAGACTCTTGGCAGTCCTGATTCTACCAGAGCTCTTAGAGCTAAGCCTTGACTGACTGTCTGGTAGTCTGTCTTGTAGATCCTCTTCCCCACTGAAGGTCAAGGGCACATCAACATGTGGCCACACATCAGTCACCAAGGTTACAAACACACTGGCATCACGGCCAACCATGCGGGGCAGGAATGTATCTCGTATGGCTATCACAAGGGCCTTCTCTTCAAGGCGTACTGTCTTAGCATTGAAACTTTCCAAGATTTTTTCAGCTGTAAAAATAGATATAATCAAATCATTTGAAATTCTTTAGATTATGAATTATTCATATACTCATCTTTTAAATCATTTTCACTTTTCAGTATAAATGTTAAAAAAATATTCCTATATCCAGAAAGCTCAAAGTTACCAATATATATATTTTGTATATGAATATTTAAGTATTAATATTTGTTAAAATCATTGGATTTTTCAAGATAAATATGGTAAAATGATGTACAAATAAATTAACTACCAAAGGTTCAATTTTGTTTCGAGCATCTTTAAGCATTTTCATCTCTAAATATGTTTGTTGAAAATCACACAAGCTATATCATTACAGTGGTTTCAAAATCACATTGTTGAAATTCACCTTTTTCTACAATGACTTAGCAAGCACAGTACTTTCTTCTGTTACACTTTATATGTACCACAGGACAATTGTCAGACAAAATCTAAAATATTAATGTGGTAGTAGAGAAAATGCATCTTCCAGTGAAATTGAATGTAACACTTAAAACCTCTTCTCTAACTAGGATGTTTAGGGTTTTACACATGGAGGCTGCCACCTTTGGGATAAGAGGTTCCTCTGCAGAATCAATGAAACTCATTAATTATTCATGATTACACGATATTCCTAGTCTAATTGCCCATGGTGTATGACAAACATAGTGCAGTAGTGTATCAGGGTTATTGAAATGATGGTAAAATCAGAGAAAACATTCCTTTCAATGAAAGTTTTTAAAATTTAAAATGCATCATAGTAATAAATGAATAACTTATTTTCTAAAAGATGATTTGAGTGTTAAAATCTTTTAGAAAATATATCCAAGCTACAGTGATTTTTAGCGATAAAGTGGGTCTGTGTAAATACCTTGAAACTCAAAATACATAATGAATACATAACTTTTCCTGTGAGTTGATATTATATTTAAAAGTATATAAAGAGAATGGTACAACACAACATAGGGATGGGTTAACTCAGGTTTAACAAGAGGAAAAACTTTGTGTCGGGGTAAAAACATAACAGAAACAAAAATTCTACAACAGAATATTTCTTGGAAGTTAGATATTACAACTGCTATCCTCAGTTCAAAACTTTCTTTGCTGAACAATTGTTTACTTAAGATTTAGAATGATCCAACTTAATTGTACAAATGTTTATGTGTCAAAACTGGACAAAAAGGGTTTTTGAAAATTCCTAAAATTTCTAAATTTCTTCTTATTCTATGTAAGAAACTTCCTGATATGCCAGCTAAGTTCCTTAACATATTTCACACCATTGAAGTGCTAATAATGTTCCATCTTTGTACAAATTATCCACACATTCTGGGTAGAGGCCACACCCACCTTTGTCTTGCCCCTCCCCTTCCTCCTCCTCCTCACCATCGTGTTCCTCCTCTCCAGCTTCACTAAACAAGTCATCTGCGTGAGTAAAGTGCAGAGGTGCAAAAGTGAAGGTTTGTTACAAATACCTGAACCACTGCATATTTCCAATTAGTTGTGCTATTTAGGACACACACACATATTTCATATATTTGTATGGATTTTTTGTTTAATGCCTCTTTCAAGAAAATTTCAGTTACATCAGGACTGTCAAGTATCTCTTTCTATGCCAAATTTAAAATTCTTTCAGCTAAAAATAAGTTTCAAAAATGCAATTTCTTTATTTCTAGAATTTGCTGTGGCAGATAGGGGTGCAGCAATAAGGTTGTATATCTATTCAATCTAATAAGGGGTTTTGGTATCTGTTGAAGTTAAAGTTTTACAATATGGCAACCAGAGTACTCAACTAGCCATGTTCCTGGGAGTCTTTACCATAATGGCAAGTAGTGGACAAGTTTCCAACTTAAGACAGCAAAAGAGAGGCAGTTTAACAAAACAGTCACAAACAACAAAAAATCGTTAAAGTCGTAGTGGTCTGCAAGCTGAGATTTAAACTTATGGTCCCTGGATTGAAGGGCAAGTCATGTTACCACTTAACCAGACTGTCTGCTTATTTGAAATTATAAAGAAACTGAAAAGACTTCAAAAAACAGTGCAGTCACATTCACATTATACCAAAATGCACACAAATTAAGTGATAAAGTTATTAGTATCTAAGATGCATACAACAACATACATGTATAACTACAACAGAAATGTATGAGGTACATAGGGAAAATTTTGTAAAATAGTTGCATATTTCCACAAAACATTAGTAACCATTTAAAAACAAAGTTTCAATGCAGTTCTTCAAGAACTGAAAATAAAAATAACAAACAGAAAACAATGTTTCAAAATAAAAGTTTAAATGTAATATTTCAAGAGCTGACAATACATTTGATGATAAAAAAAAAGGACATTTTTATCAGAAAATTTCATTGTAATATTTCAAATTTACCAAATAAAAAGTATCTAGAAATGTATGAGACTCTTTTTTATGATTCCTTACAATTTTGTGGATACATTGCAGGAAAAAAAACAAAAAATTAAGTTAAGGATTGGATAATATAGAACATCACCAATCTGACTAAAGAACATGATCTTCTCAAAAGGAAGATCTGAGGACAACATTTGTCTGATTTATTCTGGAATGATGGGATTTCCAATATTATATCTCTATTTATATATCAGCTAATTAGATGATGCATTTTGCCAGTCATTTATGGACAATAGTGTGAGTTTCTTTGGTGATGTATGATGTTCTGCCATCTTTACAGTCACATGCAACTTCTGCTCATTGTTGTAAGAATAGGAATAAGTTATAGTTACTATAGGACTTTGCTAAATATAGAAACTGCAAGCACTCTCAAAATCTTGAAAAATACAATCTGATTGGCTGGCTAAAATTATAAAAAATGCAAATATCAATGGGCTGTCTTCAGATCCTCCTAACGAAGTGTATATAGAGGAAATACATTTTAGTCAGATTGAACAATTCACTTGCTAGTGATGCTAACAACATTTCCAAATTTATGCAGGAAGATAAGAAAACAAAAAGTACAATTTTCAAATCCCCTTTGAAATCAATACACACAGCTGATTATGACAAACTTTGCTACAAAGATGTAATATGCTTGTATAAATTAACTCTGTGTGAAATGTTAAGTCAGAAAAGAAATCATAATGTAGTTTACACACATTTACTGTGTATAATGCTGTAGTTTTCTGTAACTAAACAAAGTACATCATGACCAACACAGATACGAAAATAAAACAAAGATTCAGTTGGGTATATCATGCATATTGAATTGATTATGCAAAGTAAAAATAATTTTTTGACAGAAAAAATTCCTTTTTCTTTTCTCTGCAATTCCTGTCTGTGTTTGTTTTATCTATAAAATCTTCACAATCCTTCACCACTGAAATAAATAGGTGCGTAAATAAAACTGGGAAATCAAAATTAAAACCATGTTACTTGTGGGATGGGTGACAACTGTGGCTGATTCAAATAGTGATAACTATGTTATTGTCCTATTACCAATCAAGTATAAAACAAATTTCCTTTTCTCACATCTACTTACAGGGGTTTGGGTTAAGTGGTTTTAGTATTTGTAGCTGTAATCACTGAAACAGTTTGAC
>JAULCC010354217.1:0-19544 GCA_032358795.1 Nuttallia obscurata | reverse complement strand
TGCTGGTCACATAGAGCCTGAGAGTTGCAAACTCTATAAACTAAGACCAGATATTTTTACCAATAAGTGGCCCGTAGTGGAAAAATGAAGAGGGTGTGGACCCGTGATACAAATAATGCACTAATTTCAAGTTTGTTTGTCTGTTTATTCTGCCATCTATGACTAATGCATGTCTCAGAAAGAGAAGAGCAAATACAGAATTCTAACTCTTCTGTAGAACTCTCTGATTCTTCTACGTGCCCAGTGTATAGTATACTGGTACACAGGGGATTGAACCACAGTCTGCCACTGGCTTTCTGGAGTTAGAAATATTGTGTTGTTGCCTTGATAAGATCATTTTATGCTTTCAACAACAAGTCAGTAAGCAGCCATTTTCACAGTTGTTGTTTGGGAGTTTTACGCCCATTTCAAGTATTCTTCCCATACATTTCGGGGCATTTAGATAATGCTGCTGTGTGTTTTTGTGTTTTACTGTTTGTTGATCTATATCTCTACAAGTTAATCATAACTTACCCACTTGAAACAGAAGTTTGGAGAGTGGATATAAGTATTATATTGTTGTTATGGCAAAAAGCACTCATCCCCACAAGTCCTGTGGCCATGCATGTTGGATGCTTAATAATGTAACATTGTCATAGCTGTACAATGGTGCAAGAAAAAAACAAAAAAAGTCTGGAATGATTTTTGCTATAAAACTGCCTTTACATCTTAAATTCTCATAATTTTAATTTTAATACTCTGTTGCAATTTTGAGTCTAATGTTTTCCAGCATTCAAAAGAGTTAAACCCTCTGAAACTTTAGTCTGCTTTTTTTCAAAGAAATTAGCAAACAGTATAGACTGGGATAGATGTTGCAAAACATGTCATCTGACCAGGGACTCATTTCTATGAATGTGATTGACTAAAATAAATCACATGAAAATTTCAGCCAATGAAATGCATGGAATACTGAGTCAGTGCTCAAGAAAGTTTTATGACCTCAAATTCCAGACTTGTTACTAAAGAACAGTCACATTTCAAAACTTGCATCTTAACACTAGAAATGAATATTCATGAGTGAAAAGAGTAAAATTAAGAACATTGAGCATGCTGGTAATAGGAAGTTGAGTGTTAGAAGATAGAAAAAAAATGGTTCTTATAGTTACTGTATTAAGTTGTCACATGAGAACTCCCTAAAAACATCATATAAAGTAATCTAGAAATTTGCTTGAAGAATTCACTACAAAATCTTGGCACTCTCAGGGTTAAAGGAAAGCTGCATTTTGCATCAATACACTATTAAGGTTTTCTGATGGCTGAGATCAGTCTGTACACTAAACATTGCATTTGTTGAAAATTTGTGTGTTTTTTACTCTCAGGGAAACGGTACATCGATACAATATTGAGGCTGTCACTAGTATTACTCAGATGGGAGTAAGCCAGAAGTATGAGACAGGTCTGAGTCACGCTGATGAATAACTTGTCTGTTCCAACACAAAGAATTTCTGGGAATATCGTAAACTGGCTGAGGAAAGTTGTGTTGCAACTTCACATAATAATGTGCAAACATAATTACACAGGGAGATATACACTTGTGTAGCATGTTTATGTATCTGTGCATATATTTAAAGAGTTACTCTGTGTTAAATTTTCTTTAACACTTGTAACAGGGGAACTTTATTCCTGAGATTTTCAAGGAATACACTATCAAATCAGATAAGAGACATTTAATCAGGGTCTGCGCTGCTTGCAATTGGAAAAGGTGTCACCTGATAATGTGTTTATTAAAATGGACTGTTCTACAGGAAATACTGGAAGAGGTTATTTGTAGCAGTTCAGTGCATTATAAAGGGTCAACAGTGTTTACTGATTGTCTTTTAGGGGACACATTTAACCGCTCAGTTAGCTCAGTGGCAGAGGGTCCGCTGCTGGGGCAGGAGGTTGTGGGTTGATACCGGCCATGTCTAACCAAAGACATTATCCCTCCTTGAAGTTCAGGATTTGGGTTAGTTTGTTAGTCAGGATGAAGTGATTGACTCAGGTTTACTCCCTGGTGTTTCTGTGCTAAACACTTGGCATGAAAAAGAACCAGAGAATTCTATAGATGAGTTCTCTGTATCTATTTCCCTTTCTTTGTGGCATCCATTAGCCCTAGCTGGTATAAAGTGACACAATGCAAACAAAGAGAAAAGGGGCAGCGTTCATGTGAGTCTTGAGTTAATTTTAAAACTGTATCCTTGTTTAGCCAGTATTATCCTTAACAGAAAAAACGCTTGGAGGAAAACTAAGACAGTTATTTCTCAAGTGGACAGTTTCACGGAAAATGACATGACAGACTGCTTTTAACCCAGCATATTTTTGGTTGAGTGCATTTAACTAGTCTAATTACGATAGAGGTATGGAGAGAAAGAATCGCTCTGCACTCGGTCCATGAAGTCTGTTCTGCATGTTTTAGCCTTGTAAGTGTAATCGGTTATAAATAGTTTGACATAAAAAAAAATTGTGAGATTAATTCGTGCTGTTTTCACTTTGTGAACAGTGGGAACAAGAGACCATTGATTCTGTTAACAGTGTAGATCTAGATAAGTGCTACAGGAAGACTGCAGTATGTAAAGAAAAGTCATGTACTGTAACCCTTTTGGCACCAAATTTGGCCAGATCAGGGATCCAAACCATTTGTTTTGGTCATAGGGTTGATCAAATGTCCAATACTACTTTTTAACATCAAACTAACCATTGTACATTAAAACAATAAAAAGAAGAATTTATTTCACTGAAATGAATTGTGCACAAATAAGTTGAGCTAGTTGTTGTAGGCAAAATGAAGATTTCAAAGTTTGTCCTAGATCAATGGAAGATGACAATAATCACCTTGAAAAACATCTTGTAGAAAATATCTTTACACATTCACTACCGACTATCAAAGAGAGGTAACTCTGTAAGGACTATTGTAAGATGAATCAAGGGAGGTAATCAGATATCATCTGATGGATTTACCGGAGTTGCACATTCAAGCGTGAAAAGGTCACAGTATTTAAGTGTGTGATACTTTTGTTAAGGACATTGAAAAGTTGTAACAGCTTTTGATGTAAAACTTTCTCCTGTAAGTTGTTGTTTATTCAGATCAAAGAATTGTACACATTCAACTTTAAAGTTACAGTAAAAAGTTAAGTGTTGAATTTTCACAGTGTCATTCATTATGTAAAGTTTGTACACAGTAACACCTGGATCATATGTTTACTGTGTTGCTTTTTTATTTTGGAAAGTTTTGAAAAATTATCATTGTAAGGTCTTTACAGATAGGTATAAAGTAAATGGAACAAAATTGAAGAGAAAAAAGTTTTACTTAAAAAATTTCAATGGTCATTCACTGTAGTGGTTAGGTTGCTTGTTTGTTTGAGCAATTTGAAAACAGTTTAGAAATTGAAACAATTAGATGATAAAATTTTGAATTGATGTTATAAAACCCTGAACCAACATTTTTTTATATAACAAACCTGAAACAACATTTTACTTTTATATGGATTTACATTACATTAAACATTATAGACTAAATGTGTCATAATTTAACCCCTATCCTGCTGTTTGACTTAGTTATACTATCACTCTATTACTATTAGCCCCATGTGGGCCTGGGGCATGCTAATGCAGCACAAGAATTTGATCCACTGCTTAACCCTGGCATGATCGTAACAGGCGACTAACAGGGTTTGAATGCGAATCTGGAGTTTCTGAATCTCTGATTCTCTAGCAGGTATCAAGTTGTTGGATCCATACCCCATATTTTTATCTCGATGTAAATGAGATGTGGATCCAACAAGTTTTTCCCTGAATGGTGCCATATAACCTATACACAGTTTTGGTGCCGTAAAACCCAACTCAATCAATCTATTACTTTTAGGTATATTTTGCTGAAATATCCATTTCCATGGCAACAGTGTTGACCTTAAATGGAGCTGTATTTTGCATTGTCCACTGAAGGTCTACAGTGCTTGAAAAAATTAAAAAGAGTAGAATTGGAGTTAACTAAACATGAGACAGAAATATGGAAAAATGGTTTAACTTGGAGTTATAAATAAGAGAAGCTCACCCCTGCATAAATAGAACTACCTCAGCCCTGATTCTAAATGTGATAAGTGTTAAATAAAGACTTTTCCCAAACTAGGCTATTGACCTCCCTTATCTAATTCCCATTACCAATAACTTGTGTTGGAAAGGACAAGGCTGAGATATTGATCTTTTTGTTTATACAATCCTCAAAATGTTTGAAACTGATAGCTAGAAATTTGAGAGAGCTATTTTGAATATTTATGGTGGTAGACACTAGATTTCCTCAAAAAATCAAAGCAACCTCACTTGAAATCTGATCTGCAAAACACAGGAGAAATATTTCATAGAAATGCTCCTAAGGTGATCCTTAATCAAATTCCTTAAAACCTGCTTCAAATGATGACCCTGTATAGGGTTCTTTCATTTGTATGTGCAAATTTCAGGTGAGCGATTACAGGACCATCATGGTCCTCTTGTCTTTGTGAAGAACCTCCATTTTTATGAGCTTAGCCCAAAATCTATGTTTTGACCCAAATGGTACACCATACACCTGGGTACAGTTGATGGAGGGGGAATATACTTTTCTCACCAGGTTACATGTACATACAGTACTGAAAGATTTGGAAATAACTGCAGTTATCATTCTCTCTCCTTCATAGCCCCAAATTTCACACTCTTTTGTGTAACATGTTGGGGGAACTGTCCTTGTGACTGGAGGTGTCCCCACATGTATAAATCACATGGTATGCCAGACTTTAATGGGGTAGTTGGGCTCAGCTTACGTTCACTAAAAACAGGATGTTACCCAGTAATTACAGGGTATAGAACTCCTGAATCAGCTGCTTAGAAGATTTTGTCGCTGAAGATTTCTTTTCCATCAGGTTGATTTGTTAATTTAAAACCTTTGAGCACACAAATTTGATAATAGAGTTTTCCATTTGCAAGTATTTGGCCTGTCCATTTATGTTTTAAAGACAGATTTTTATAGAGGTTATTTCTGCAGTAGAATTTCTCCCAGACAGACCTGAATAGGAATTCTTCACTGTCTCATAAAGTGTGACCTGTATATTTTTATTAAAATCGTTCATTCAATATTAAAAAGAATGAAGCAAATAAACTTTTTCTAGTTAACCATTTCACCCCAGAGGTTGTAAATTTCACGCTTACTTCTGTGAAAATTGACAGAACTGGGTGAAATAATGTGTGGTATGAGGTTATTTGAGTTCCCTAATCCAATTTTATTTTTTTATGCAAAGGATTGTAAACTGCACCTGTATAATTTGCATGTGCATATGGCAAACAATACCAATTAAAAATTTCTCCAATTTTATTCTAGTGAGAAAAATTTATTTTGGTGAGAAACTTTTGGGGATTTTTTGGAATGTTGGCATGACAAGGTTAAAGAGCTTTCACAAACAATGTTTTGCCTGGATCATACATGAGTGGATTCATAAAAAGAAATCCCTTGTCACGGTGTCAATGAAAAATGTGGTTTCATATTCACTACAGCATCATTGTTGAGTGATGTAAATTTTAATTGCTCAAACTCATAAAAACTATGTTTATTTCCCTATGGTAGTGTAACAGCCCTCATTTCCAATACTTATATCCAGGGCTATATGTAAATTGGATAAAATGATTCACGCAGGTATTCTGTTACCACTATAATGTATGAACTTTGGAACCAAATATTACAAGTACAATGTTTAGCCTGATTATAACAAATCAGAGGATCAGGGATACGTACTTGTCAATTTTTCTGTCGGTCTGGTTGTATAGTCTGTTATCTCAAAAACTAATATTCGCAAAAAACTTGCCACATAATGAGCCACATATTTGTCCTCTGAAAACATTTAAGACTTATATTAACAACGCAAATATTCAGTGGAACGCAGACTTTTAATTTTTCAAATCAGGAAGTGTTAGGTAGAAAACCTTTTAGCATTGTACAAAACTTTATTTGGCTCTTTTAAAACTCTCCAATGGACTTGCTTATATTTTTCTTGGATCAACCCATTTGATGTAGTTTAGGGTTAACCTACACAACATCATATTTTATTGTAAATGATAATGCAGATATTGTTAAATAATTAATATTGTGTAATCTATATTTGATATCTTATTTTGTGATATAAGGAATAAGTATTTGATATCAGTTCATGACATTAGACTAGAGATGAGTAAAGTGTTATTTCAAAGACAGCAGCTGCTTATAGAATGATGGGCGACAGATGGTGTATTGAAAATCCTTGCGATACTGAATTTTTATATTTGATCCATCTATTCTTCCTTACGGTTGATCCAATTATACTTTTAAGGGATATAATTTTCTAAATATATTTGATCAGACTGTGTTTTCTGGTCTGTCTTCCATAGATCGACACTGTTTTCAAACTCCTGTGAACTTGCAGGGGGCCTGCCTATTCATATGCCTACAAACTATTCCTTATGATTTTCCCAATACTTCTATATTTATTTATTAGGTTATCTGTACCAGATGTGTCTTGGTAGAAAACAGTATGTTAAATGTGTTGACAAGGAAAACTAGTAGTATGTTATCTACATTACACTAAGTCCTTCTGTGATCATATTCTATGTCATAGTGATACACATCTCGTTAAGTGATATATATTAATTAGCAAAAACAAATGCATGATGAATCAAGTCAGTATATTATTTGTAGATCATGATGTTCATGTGGTATTCTCAGTTCATATAGCTTGATATGTTTTGTTTTTTGTCACGTCTTTCGAAGAACCTAGAGAACATGCACACCCATTTAGACAATACACAACCCATTAAGAGAATGGGTGTTATTATGATTTAATAGGCTTTAGGCAATTTTAATGTATTTCTGAATTACAACTCAATTGATCTGATACGTAATTCAGTCACACTTGATGGACAGACAAAACACCCACTTCACATACAAAAACATTGTGTACAGCTAACGAAAAAGAGATTATCTCGATGCGGCTGATTAAATTTAAACCGAGGCAGCCTGCAACCAAAAAGAAGTTGTGTAGAAAATAGTTCTTCACTGTTGCTTTTTGTTGGCTGACAATTGTTTTCACCTGGACTTAAAATTACAGGGTTTTCTTGTGACAGATTTGTGGGGAGGTGTTTCCGTAGTGGTGCAGGACAACACAGCAATTATCCAGTAATTGTCAGACACCAACTGAAAGTTTCATGAAGAGTTGTGAAAATTGTTTAGTTGTGTTGGATGTGGTTATGTTGTGTGGCGTTTGGGCATGGGGTGATAAATTTTGACAAGAGTTTAACGTCTATAGAAGCTGTCTATATATAGATCATGGATATATATACAATAAAACATGATTAAATAATCAAACAAATGTAAGGTGAAAGTAGAAGTTGCCAAGGAGTTACAGGACATACAAAAATTGGACCAAATAAATGCAGTTGTTTTTAATTACAAGGAGAAGGAAAATGATTGTGAATGTATGGATACATTGTGATCTTGTAACACAGATTTAATTGTACTAAAGAGGCAAAGTTGTAAATGGTTAACTTGAAATATATAGTGCATATATAGTGTGACGTATACATCTATCTTATTGTGATGATGATACAGCATGCATGGTAGTGGAATTTACAATTGAAATACACAGGAAAACTGTGTGAAGATTAAAACAAATACTGCAAATTTATTACCTGTACATGTGTTTTAGAAAACCAGGTAATTTTATGTGTACTTGGTCATTGAGATAAGCCCGTTATCTTCCTAGGATACTCTTTGGTGGGAAAGACCACTTCTGCAATACATGCTAGATATTCTTAAGGCAATTTATCTCTTAAGTAAGGGGACAATATCTGGTGCATGTTGTGTACATATCATTGTTGAAGATAAAAAGATTTTAGACATGCAAAGCTTTAGACCAATAGTGTTATTATGGATCAGGAAGAGAATTAATGAAACCAAAACAGTCCACTTGTTTTGATCAGTTTTTCACAAAATACTGGAAATGGGAAAATCTGCAGAAGTGTATATAATGGATTGCAGGAAAAGTTTTTCCTGTTGACATATTTAAATGACTTCTGTAGAATACTTAGAGAGGAAATTTGGAGTGGAAGATTATCAGCAATGTAGATTTGACTAGATTGGATTATAAGAGGGTTAAATCATATAGCTACAAAAGTCCATGCATTCAGTTGTTTGTTATTATTATCTGAAAAATTAGTTTATAGTGCTTGGAAATAGCCTTGTTTAAAAAATAATTTAATTGTTAAAAGATTCCAGTGAGGAAGGGTTGGAAAAAAAAGAACTGGAGACCTTATAACCAGAGACTTTATAATCGGAGACCATTTGGGAACTATAAATTTTTTCTTGGATGTAAGCAGTAAATACCATACTGTGGATGTCATCAACAGTAATTTGTGTTGCAGTGCTGAAATAAACACATTTGGAATTTCCTAGCTGGATGGACTTTTTTGTATACATCACTATTTTCATAAACTGTGACACCTATACTTATAACCCAAGCTGTGCACAAGTTTACATGTACAAATTATGCATTTATTTGGCTGTAAAATTGGATGTAAATAAATAATCAGGATACGCTAGACTATGAAGAATATGATTCGATACAAGCCTTCAGTATTAGAAACGCACACCTCGCGTAACAGATGCAAACTTATCTGGGACTCTTCGTCTATTGGGAACCTAAATAGGGGCCAGGCAGGTCAGAAAAAGTCTGTGTCACAGTCTAAGGTCAGTCGCAAAAGCTTAGTTGCGGCTAGGATATCGTTCTTTGAAGATAAAGATGTTGAACCTACAGAGACCCAAACGGTGAAGGTAGGGGAACCAGTAAGTGATAAAATGGATATGTTTCATACCCCAGGGAAAGTTTTAAAATTTTATGAAAAATGTCATTTAATGAGGGAGGGGTCTCTTCCACTGGGTTACAATGCTTAATGAATATTCATATGTATATTCATCTTTTAGATGTACAATAACTTGAAATGGATATATTTCTATTGAAAACATATAAGAACATGATTGATTGATTGTACACTTCAGAATAACACATTATCTGAGTCTACACTGTTTGCAAATTTCTATGAAGTTGTGAACAGCAGGATAAATGTTGATATATTCATGCAGTTGATAGGGGAACTTACTAAATTTAGGGGAGCCAGATAGTGCGAGCAATGAACATTATTTATTTTTTTAGAATTTTAATCATTTCACTGAGGGACTATATAAATCTTTCTGTTGAAAAATCAGTTAGCTTTTTAGCATCATAATGAATGATTGTTTTCAAAGTATGTTGAAAGGGAAACCAGTAAACATACTTGCAATTCAATTTATTTAATTATACCCTGTAGAAATGTTTCTTTTAAAAGTATAGTTTATATACCACAAGAACTTTTTATTGGCAATTTAATGGAAACTTATTTGTACCAGAATCTACTAACAAGGCTTTGTTTACCTTAAATCATTATCAGGGGTCAATTTCCCATGTTTACAAATCCATTGGATAAAATTTTCAGGGAACCAGCTAGACAGCTTATAAGGTTGTTTTAGACATTGTCTTAATGAGAACATGAGCTACAATCGTTCTTTGTAAGATATGTCCACCTAAATGAAAGGTTGACCTTCAGTTACCTTCACCCTAAGGCCAATCAAAGCAGGGGTCATGGGGTCATAGTCTGTTAGGACCCCCTTGAATAGGGTTTTTTCCCACATTCGTCTAAACTTCTTGTTAAGGTAAAAGCGAAATTATTGACACATTTACCAACACTTTGCAGGTCAGGCCTGTGAACATTCTGTATAAAGGTCCTGTATGTTTTGGTCTACTGCTTTGAATTATCTAGGTAAATTACAATCCAATTTACACCAAATATTTGTCAAATAGAGGTATTTGAGAAAATTGCTGTGGAATTTTCTCAGATATTGCTTAATAATGACTAAAGTTTTAGTACAATTTTATGGTCATATATCTGAGGATGCCTGTGGATTCCTAACTCTGCTGTAAATTGTCCTTGCCTTCTGGTTAATGTCTTAAGGTCTAGAAATATGCACTTTTTTCAAGAAGCTTTGCCATGGAAGACTTAACTAATCAGGTGTAAAGAAATATATATTAAAAGTGGACTAAATGGCACTATAGACATTATTAAATGGTCAAGGTAGGCTGTATTTCCAGGGTTAGATACAAAAATATTTTATCTAATAAAATTTTGCACACAACCCTTGATCTGGTCTATTTAGAGGTGAGGGAACCTTTGTGAGATGTTCAACAATTCAGCACTGAGAGGTTTAAAGATGTACATTATCACAGTAGGACATAAGTATATATATAGACTAAGTCCAGTCAGTCTAAACTTTAACCTCAAACAAATTGCAAAAGAATTTATTTTTAAGTCATTCAACTCAGATTTATTTAATTAAGAACATATAAAACAAATCTAGAAAAATCTAATCTGGCAAAAAAAAAGATATTTATGTTTTTAAAAGTATATGAAGTTCAAATAAGGTCCATAAAGTCCACCATACTGTGTTATAATCATGCAAGCATCTAATAAATAAGGATGAACATCATAATGTGTGTTTGTGTGTGTGTGGGGGTGATGAAAGCAAACATATCACTACAACGTGTCTCTGTCAGCATTTATTTTCTCTTAAAACTGCAATCTTTATTCACCTCATGAAATGCAGCAAAAACTCATTGATATAAATGAGATACTTTGTACAAGTTGAAATTAAATTCTATCTATCTATAAATAAATAAATCATTAATGTCATTAGTTTAAACTTATTTATTTTAGCTCGATTATGTTGAAAGCCTATGGGCTTGTAGAAACACTTTCCAGTCCATTTCCTGGGTAGAACCAGTACTTGGTGTCAACAAATGAAGGTCAGGAGAAAGGCCCCCTTCGGGGCTCAAACCAGCAACCTCCTGAACGCAAGGCGGACACCATATCCACTACGCCACTGCGCCCTTAGTCATTAATGTCATTATCATCACAACAAATTAATTTAACCTTGTTCAGAGGTGCAAGCAGATTGCTTTGTTCTGATCTTAAAGACACTTGAAAGTAAAATGAAATATTTAAAGGATTAAAAAAATAACAAAAAAACTAGGTTTGTAAAATTCTTATTCTATCAAGTTTTAGCTCCAACTGTTCTATACTACTAAATGTTAGGGTTGGATATTTAGCTGGTGGGTCATCATGTCGGTATGCCAGGTCAAGGCTAGTTATCAGTAGAGCACTTCTAGTCTTCATGGGCCTCTTGTTTTGCATTTTAGTTATATGGTTCAATGTGACTGCACAACTTTATGTGTTCCCAGTCTCCACCAATGACACAAGCATTCCCAGTCTCGACCAATGAAAATAAGTGTTCCAAGTCTCCACCAATGAAAACATTAGCATTCCCAGTCTTCACCAATGAAAACAAGTGTTCCCAGTCTCCACCAATGAAAACAAGTGTTCCAAGTCTCCACCAATGAAAACAAGAGTTCCCAGTCACCAATGAAAACAAGTGTTCCAAGTCTCCACCAATGAAAACATTAGCATTCCCAGTCTTCACACATGAAAACAAGTGTTTCCAGTCTCCACCAATGACACAAGCATTCCCAGTATCCACCAATGAAAACATTAGCATTCCCAGTCTTCACCAATGAGAACAAGTGTTCCCAGTCTCCAGCAATCAAAATAATTGTCCCCAGTCTCATCCAGTGAGAACAAGTGTTCCCAGTCTCCACCAATGATAATAATTGTTCCCAGTCTCATCCAATGATAACAGATTATTACCAAGGAGAAGGTCTGAACTAGTACTTAACTTTGTTTCAGAAAATAACTTAATACAAATACGGATATGTCCACCCACCATTTTTTTTCCACAACTAATAAAAGAGCCTTTTGTTCCTTTTCCTTTTCTGACTACAATATTAAGACATTATTGCTCTATGACATGTATTATGGTCAACAGAAGTAGTGGGTGTTATTAAATATTAATTAACCTAAGCTCTCTCTCAGGTTTTTTCCCCAAGAATAGTTCCATTTGTTAGAAAATGTGTCACTTGTATCCATGGCAATGGAATATTGTGATTGCTGGTACAAATATTAGACTCAGATATTGCTCAGTTCTAGTTGAGAATGAAACGACAATGTGTGATAGGCTGTGTTCTGGGAAAAAAGTTGGGATTGATAAACAGTGTTGTACAGACGTTAATGAAGGACATCTTCAAAATTTGAGAAACCTAGCAATAAGAGTAAGGATATGTTTTTACAGTTATACCTATCATATTGCAAGTGATGTATATGAAATTATGTTCTCAGGAAAATATTTGACCATGTAATGGTGCATTAATTAGGTAAATAGGGTGACCTTTTCAGTCATGTGATGTGTTTTTTGTGAGATCATTTTCTGATTAATTTCTTTCTTGGAAGTTTTTTTTGTTTGTGTGTTGAATGCCTTATTGATAAGAATTGGATTGATTTGAATACCTGGATTAGTAGTGATATATCAGGGTGTCTTTTCCAGTCACTTGATGTGTTGTTTGTGAAGGAACTATTTGCATAAAAAAAGTTAAAGGTATATTATGTGTGTGTGTGTGCTATTGAATTGAATTCTTAGAAATAAGTAATGTCACTCTGACATTTCAGTTACTATATGACATCATGTTTTTATTTAGGTAAACTTGGTACTATGTCATGTATGTGTTATGTATACATAATAAGTACTATAAGAATGACAATGAATAAGTATATAAATTTTCAGTCATTTGATGACATTATTTTCAGGATAGAAATATATATTATATAGCTGTATGTTTTGTGTGGTTTGTTGATTGCTGTATGAATTTGAATTGCATTACAGCTGAATTCCTGATCAGTTGCAATATAAATCTTCAATGCATGATCCTGTATATTAATGGCTATTGATATTTTAATTTGTGGTATATGTTTATATTACAGGTAAAGCTTGCATTTGATGACCATGCAACGACAACATTTGAGTATGATGGGGAGGAGATCGCCCTGGAGAATTACTTACAGGAGCACCCTGAAGAAAGGGATGAGGCCCGACGACAGGAAGAGGAGGAGGCGGGGCTAGTGGCCCCTGCTGTAGCCCAGACTACAGAGGACCTGCTCAATGACTCACCGAGGGCCCCTGACTCAGACCCCAGCACCATGAAATCCAACACTGTGATAACAATGTCATCAGGTATGTACATGTCTCAATGTCTTCAGGTATGTTCAGGTCTGAATGTCATCAGGTATGTACAGGTTTAAATGTCATCAGGTATGTACATGTCTCTATGTCATCAGGTATGTACATGTCTCAATGTCATCAGGTATGTTCAAGTCTGAATGTCACCAGGTATGTATAGGTCTAAATGTCATCAGGTATGTTCAGGTCTGAATGTCATCAGGTATGTACAGGTTTAAATGTCATCAGGTATGTACATGTCTCAATGTCACCAGGTATGTACAGGTTTAAATGTCATCAGGTATGTTCAGGTCTGAATGTCATCAGCTATGTATATGTCTCAATGTCATCAGTTATGTACATGTCTCAATTACATCAGGTATGAACATGTCTCAATGTCATCAGGTATGTACATGTCTCAATGTCATCAGATATGTACATGTCTCAATGTCATCAGATATGTACATGTCTCAATGTCATCAGGTATGTACATGTCTCAATGTCAACAGGTATATACATGTCTCAATGTCACCAGTTATGTACAGGTTTAAATGTCATCAGGTATGTTCAGGTCTGAATGTCACCAGGTATGTATAGGTCTGAATGTTATCAGGTATGTTCAGGTCTCAATGTTATCAGGTATGTTCAGGTTTCAATTTGTTGAAACAACATTTTGCTAAATATATCTTGAAAAGTTAGAAAACATCTAATGGGTCATAGAAGACATTGACTTGCTATTACTTGGGCCTTCTCTACTGCCGGGATAGTGGTATTGTATCCAGCTAAGGCTGCTGTTTCTCATGGGAACCTCTCCAGTCAACCTTTAGCCTGCAAAGGGCGAATGTGATAGATTTTGCAAACAGCTTGGATCCAGATTAGATGCCGAGTAACTCAGATCCAAGCTGTTTGACACTCGGCCAAGTGTTTCTCCAAATATTGGGCGATTCTGGTGAATTTTAAAACCTAGGCAGACGACAGTTTAAGCAGACGACATTTGTTCAGCAGGCTAAAGGTTAAAGCAAATCACAAAGATGATACAACACAAAGGTGCTGGTATTTTAATATTTATAGTTTTAGCTAAATTCATATATTCTGAGACTATACATGTACGTATATTCTAAGACTCATTAGCCTTGAGAGAAAAACCACCTGTATTTGACCTGACCTCGATCAATTAGGACCATGGTTGTCGGACATATATCACAATCAGCTGATGTCCAGGTAATAGGTTTCATTATGTAGCTGGGTAAACAAATGTCAGGCTTCATCAATGAAAACATAACTCAGGCCAAACATTCACCTATGCCTAAGTGATATAGATATGTAGATAGATAATAGATAGCAGAACAGTTACATTAGTATATCATTGTCCACTGGCATCATAACTGAATGAATGTTTCCTCGGCAGGGTTGTCATTATTAACAGATTGGTGATGGACTTCATCGTTTAAAATCAGAAAAAATCTGATGCTTTTCCGTAATTTTTAAGAGTGCCTATCGATCATCTATCTAAAAAAAATCGGTTTATTATTAACTGAAAAATCGGTTGCCTTAATTGTTATTGACAACCCTGAAGCCTTGGACTGCCATTCAGATATTTGGGAAGAGGTGCTCTTGTTTCTGAGGTAGATAATAGCCAAAACATTTTTACATATTTCGTCTAGTTATAGGTGATCTTTTTAAAGACTGATTACCGCAAAGTCAGTCAAACATTGTAACATATCAGGAATAACTTTATTAATGTTTTGGCCAGTAATGGGTGATTTTGTTTTAAGGGAGAGTACCACTATAAGTCTGTGAAACATTATTACATATTAGACATAACTTTATTTTGACCAGTATTAAGTGCTTTTGTTTTTTAAAGGTTGATTCTCACAAATTGATTAAAAACAAAATGTTACTATATATTTAGAAATAGAATCTTCTTAATTTATATGCTTATTTAAACAGACTTATATTACTTGACTATCTACCAGTATTCTACTATTATTCTTCACCTAGAAAGCATGAAATAGATATTAAATGGTGCCAACAGCTTCCTGGCGTGAACTGAAAATAATTGCTATCTGGTTGGCCAAATGTCAGCTGAAACTCCGTGTAATCCTGAAACCATTGAGATGTTTCTCTGGCAGTAATGCTCTGATGAAGCAGCACAATAAAGTCTGACAATTGTTTTACTCCTGTAACAGAAATTTTCAAAATGTGAATGGAACATTGCAAACAGCCATGTCACACCCTTTAAACATACACCAACAATTCTCTGTGCTTGGCACATATTAAGTAATCTGTTTTCCTTTCTAACAATGAAATTTAAAAAAAAACACATGGACTTATCAGATGGAATCACAGGTGCTTGTGGAGGAAATATCTGCACGCCCATCCAATATAGGCTGATTGCTGCCAAGTGTTTTCCGACAGACTTTGATAACTTCCTGTACACATGGATACAGATCATCAAGATTATCAGTTACTGAACCTCTTGAGTACCACTTAAACAAATTGACACCCAAAAACTCATATTTGACACTTGCTGGTACATTAACAGATTCTTATCACTTTTATTAGGATAACGTTGAGTTAGAATGTGCTTGAATATTTAATCTATTTTATTTTGATAATGTGACACCAATTAAAACTGAATGACGATAGTCAAAGAAAAAGAAAACAGTATTCAGGTTTCTATAATTAGCACACTCCCAATTTGATAACTATGACCATAACCATTCTGGTGACTGTAACTCACTACAATACCTTCCACATTTGGATAACAATATAACTCAGTGGAAAACCTCCCCATGGATGTGTTTGTGCTTTAAAGAATTTCAATCCAGTGATGATTATTTGTGGCAAGTTTCATTTAAATCTCATCATGTATGTCATAGTTATGAACTGTATAAAGACATTTCATGCCCGTCACTAGCCAGCACCACCAAACAACAACAATCGCCAATCTAATTAGGATTTTCAAAGAACTTGGCAACTAAAGGTTTTTGAAGACTTTTTTAAGAGCAACCCAAGATCAGATAGTTTCTAATGATTCAATGAAAGATTGTGATGTCTTCATAGAAATAATAAGAAAGCAAGCTAACAGATTACAGAGTCTAAGTCCAGACTTACAAAAGAGTTCTATTAGCAATGGGCTGGAATCCAGCAATCCCACAAATTCTGGAGCCACAATAATGTACTATAGCCAAGCCATGGCTTGTTTTGTGATAGAAATGTTAGCACTATTTATCCCACAAGGTCATAGTAATTAGTTGCAAGGAACCCAATTATCACATACCTTATGATAGAGTCATGCCAAGATTTGTTCAGGTACATGGTATTACAATTAGTTTAATTTAATATAGCATATTATGCCTCTTTAAAAAACATTGCAGTAGTTTAAAAGTAATGCATATCCAAATCTTGTAAGAAAATTAATGTTTCTTTTTCATTTTCTTTAACCATGTCAAGTCAGAAGTGGAAACAAATATACTTGTACATACAAATGAGAAGTACAATGAACTTTGCTTAATCTTGAATTTACTTGTTTTTGCCAGAAAAGTCAGCAAATGAACAAAATTTATCTGACCTACATTGTATTTGTCAAGCTGGACAAGTAAGCTGAAAAAACTTGTTCTGACATACATATTTACATCAAGTAGGAAAAATGAGCTGTATGATGAGCTTGAACTGACCTAAATTTTACTTGTCCATTTGGAGAAGTGGGCATAATGATTATTTTGTCCTAATCTAAATTTTACTTGCCCTTAGATATGTGAAAAGTACAATAAACTTGACTTGAGCTAAACTTTATTGTCCAGTGGGACACATGAGTTGTATAATGAACTTGTACTGAGCTAAAGTTTACTTGTCCATTTTGGATAATTAAAGTGAGCAAAACCATTGACTTGTTCCAATATGATTTTTTTTGAGGTAGGACAAATGAGCTACACAGTGAACTTGTTCTTGTCCTTGACCGCCACATTAAAGCTATGGTTCATGTTCTGCCTATGAGTATTATAAAAATCCAAGCTTACTGTCTTCAAACAGAGATGAAAGTAAATTGAACAGACATGTCAGTAATATTCTCCCTCCCCACTGTATTATATCAAACATCCCGCTAGTAAGTAATGATCTATTTTCTCAGCTTGAGGTCATTTATAAATGCTTTTTATCCTACATTAACCAAGGTGAGATCTGAGGGACAGTAACCTACAAGGAAGGGTCAGCGCACAGTGAGGTGAATTGGTTTTATTAATACAAGATACTATTTATCCCATGTATAATGGCAGTCACCCAACTTGGAAAGGACTATACATTTATAAGTCATAGACAGTTTCCATTGAATTAACACCTTGTTTTACATTAAGGAGCTGAAATTTGTAAATTTTTACAATAATTAACAATCTGCCATATTAAGAAATGAAAAGGCTCATACGTTTGGCAATTTTATTTTTATTTTAGTGTAAGAAATTGATCACTTAAAATGCAGCCAAATAAAAACAAACTTATTTACAGAAGAATGTTCTCTTTTATTCAATACATAAAATTCATTTCCATGCAGATAAAATCAGCCAAATATTTCATTAAACAACCTACAAAGGTGTCAGTGTAACTGGTATCCAAATAAAACACAGATTTTATACTGCAGAGTTATATCCCTTCTATTAAAAAAAAACACAGAGTGACATTTTCTCATAATGTTTACCTCTCCCAGTCCAGACTATCATTTTAATTTCTGAAAATATTTCAAGAGGAAAATATTCAACTGAATGAAACATTCTGGAAATCACTAACCTCAGCATAGCTTCATCTGGTAGACTTAATGTTAGCATGAACATCAATCATTGCCAAATGACCAATATTTTGTAATCAGTTATTCCAAACAGAACATATTCCATCTGTTCTTTGTTACATTAGTTCAGCATGAACAATCTCCATAAACAAATGAGCCCAGGTCAATGGCCTATGGCCACCAACTGATTGCAATTTGTGATAGGAAATGACTAATTCAAATTTTGGTCAAGAAACTGACATATTTACTGTTTATAATCTTATAGATATTCTGTTCATGACAAATCTCTTTGTTCTTTTAGAAATGAATAACACTGTTATCTGTGGTATGACAGTTGTAGAAATAAGTATGGTGGGTGGAAGTGTGTTTGTACAAATGTAGCTGATAACGAAAAAGAATAATGCAGGGAAATAACTCTTTCTGGAGTAATATCAGAGTTGGTGTTCTTTTCTCTGTAAATGTTGGATTAAACTTTCTTGAACATACATGTCAAGAAATTTAAAATGCCCTTATATCTTGTTCTAACCTTTTGTTAACACGGTTCTACTACAATAATGAAATAGAGTTATGTTTCTATCTCAGTACTTGACTACTGTAGCAATGATACAATTGACATGGATACAATATGTGAAGGTTTTCTCCTGTTTCACAACCCCATCCAGCTCATTTTCTTTGAATTGTTTTTTTTTTTTTAAATCTTAAGTCATTATTCTGTAGAAAAAACTTACATAAGAACTGAACTAGTTTGTAATAAAGGATTAATTATATATTTCAAGTCTAGGTTAACAAACTTGCCCATTTGACAAATAAATTTTACCCACCTATTAAACAAAGAAGATAGTATAAATAAATAACTTTAAGAGTGACAAGACGTATATAGAGTGCCATATGTTTGTGTATTTATAGCATTTATATTTTCTTACAAACCATGCAACCAGCAAGATCATCTAGGCAAAAGTTAACATTGCCTGCAATACATGCAACCAGCAAGATCATCTAGGCAAAAGTTAACATTGCCTGCAATACATGTCAGCAAGATCATCTGGGCAAAAGTTAACATTGCCTGCAATACATGGTAATTGGCTGAAATGCTCCCAGGGCTAGATATTATTTTTTGTCTCTCTGTTTCTTTATGGTTTAATGCTTTGTACAAGTTAGAGTGCTGCCTCATTGAAATGCCATGTGACAAACAAATCACATAGTCACCCCACCCAGTCACATAATACTGACACTAGGTCAACTAGTCTTAAATAGAACTACAATTTTAATGCTGAGTGCCAAGCAAAGGAGTTACTAGTGACTTTCTTTAAAAAACAATTCTGAATCAGCCGGTAATTGACCCTCAACCTCCCATATGCGAGGCAAGCACTCTTCTTGACATTATTGAATTAATATTTTCTACTTAATCAATTAAAGGATTTGTAGTCTCCACAGGGATCTTGACCTTCTTGAGAAAATTAAAACCCTAGAAACCATCAGACCTGGTTCAATTATTTTTAAAAGTAATTAATTAATTACAATTAATATGGAAATGCTTCAATTAAATTACAATTATAATTA
>JAULCC010354106.1:0-11669 GCA_032358795.1 Nuttallia obscurata | reverse complement strand
AAATGGAATTTCAAGCTTTCTTCTTCCTTTATTGTTGTGTCATGTGATAAAAAGAATATCAGATTCGTTTTCACTATTTATAAAATTTTATTAGACTCGTCCTGGAACCTTTATGAAGCTCGCCAGAACTAATAAATTTTATATAAAGTGAAAACTCATCACATATCCTCTATTTTCACACGTTTCTTAACGGTGAAAATCCGCGCAAAACATACACGTTATATATGCATTATTTCCATATGAGTGTGCGATCTGGTAAATCGGCCATATTAAACTTTATAAAATTATCAAACAGAAATGTGTAAATATTAAAGAAATCAAGTATATATTTCATTTGATTAAAATGACTCAAATACCGGAGTGGATGTGACAGTTCGTGAATAACTGTTTGATTGGATATTTATTGTTGTGAATCATTTGTATCGGACTTTATCGGCAGTTTACTGATTATTTCTGTCGTTGACCACCTTAATAGTTCAAAGACTGCAATTCCGTCAAATACTAAAACTGTAAAATCATGGCAGACATTGCTTACGTATTACAAGTAAACGTTAATGTAAAGTGATGCGGAAAGTATCTATTTTAAATTATTTTCTTAGATTTCAATGTGACAGATATTTGAAAATCAAAATGGCAGCGAGACATAGTTGACTGGGTGTAATCAGTGTTTGCGTAGCAACTAAGGGGATATTACTCAGGTCTAACTTTAGGAAAGTCGTAGATTTGGAACAGCTTTATACGTTTATATTTCTCCGAAAAGAAGTTACTTTGATATTTTTTGTTTGTAAAATTGGCATTGTTTTAAACAAGAAATGCACAACAACGCTATTACAAGAGGATCCTACACGAGTTGTCAACCCCAATTACGTATCACCTTTAATTAATCGAGTTCAGGAAAATGCTATTATCCTTCAGCCTGTTTAGGGCGACCGTAATAGAATTTGCCATCAGCTTGGATCCAGATGAGACGCGTGTTACTTTGATCAGGATCCAAGCTGTTTGACAATCGGCCAATTGTTTCTCCAAATATTGTGCGATTCTGATCATTTTGAAATCTAGGCAGACGACAGTTTGAGCAGGAGACATTTTATCAGCAGTCTCAACGTAAAGCGAGCCTTTGGCGAGCTTAAGAACGTTTTATGAACGATTTTAACAAAAGTTGATACGTAAAGACAACGAGTATAGGATTCTTTTTATAACATGATAATACAACATGATTATTGTAACTAAAACGATAGTCCAGTCAAGACATTGATGACATATTTCGTCATACATTTAACGTTATTTTTGTGACGTCATTTTCTTTATTATCACACATTTTAGAGATCGTGATTTTTTTCCCAGACCAAAGATAAGGGTAATTACATGTACGTGATAAAGATTGTGTCACCCTTTATTCTAAGTGCTATACATTGTCATGTTCAGGAGCATTCGTTTATGGACAGACACACGTCATTGATCAATTTGACAGACAGATATAAAAAAAATATCAGTTCCAATTATTCCAACAATCGCAGGATTCTTGACCTAAATCATTTTCGAAATAATAAAACTCTTTTTGTTTCGCCATATTAATCTGTAATTCACCGAGATCAAAGAACTTTAAACAGAGATCGTCGACCAGATTTACGGACAGATACAATGAAACGCCATCAGGTCAATTCAGCTGCGCTATGGTCGTTAAAAGCAACTTAATTTGCATTTAGACTTCTATATTACCTATCATTATAGATCAGTCGACTCTATGAACCAAAGAAAATGCAGGGATTTTTAATTTTCGACTCACTTATTCGCATTTAAGTAGCAAACAGCCAGACTAACGTCACATAAACGGAGATAAACGGAGTCGTACATTCCTTCCATTAAGCTTTATCAACTCATTACGTTATCGCACGCTCCTCACATATACAGGCCACATGGTACATGTACCTATGAATTTCTCATTGACGGGAATTTACTACAGTTAACCAAGTATGGACTTGTTTACTATGAAACGGAAAACAGGCGATGCAAGGCGGGATTAAGGTATGACGTTGGAGGCGTGATATGTCTGAACTATAAGTTTGATATAGTTTATTTATTGAAACTTTAATTGAACTTATATCTCATCTTGTCATGAGGATTTATCACACATAACTAACATATACAACTGGCCCAAGGCAAAACGAAGCAGGCAATTGATTTATTTGAAAACCTTGGCTAATCGGGGTTTTGAAAAGATAAAAACGGAATCACTTATGTCATGTTACACATGTACATGTATTCACACGTGTCAGTATTGAACATCAGGCGTCTGATTTACTAAAACTGAATGGTTGGTATTTTGACGACCACCAAATACAACAGAGCAAGAGAGACCAGCGATACATCTCAAAATTAACAGGGTTTACTTAACAACATTTTTCAAAACAAAAAGATAAATAATATGAAAATTTGAAACTGTCTTTAGAATAATGTCATATCAATATTTGCTATGTATTCATCCTTATTGTTAATAGTCCAAATAAAATTTATCATAGATTAATTTCAATTACATTGTCAAATGATTCTTACAAGTTGTTGGATTAAAAGCTTTTAAAAAACTAAATCTAAGAGGTAAGCAATGTTCAAACTGGTAACTTGAAAGTTTGCCTTTAAATGCAATATCAGTACTTTCCAGAGCTTTCTACAAAACAAAACAAATTCCATTAACTTTCTCCGAATCTCTATGAATATCAAGTTTACGCAATTTCTGGCACAATACGCAAAGGTTAAAAACAAAGATAGCTTTAATAGGAATAACGGTGCATGCAAGCTATAAAACAGTTGAAAATACATAACATCTACACGCAAACAAAGGCATGTAATAGTATCGTCGACAGTAGTTAACGTATAGAATGTCATTATTTATTAAATTAAAATGTAATTCTAATAAAGATTGGGCAAACGTGTCTTTCAGAAACTATGAATACAAGATAAACAAGTTTCCTGGTTGATATTCAGAATATAACCAGAAGTCGAGTTTAACCTTTAGTTTGCTTAGAGCTATGTGATAGAATTTGCAAACAGCTTGGATCCAGATTAGACGCCGAGTAATCAGGATCCAAGCTGTTTGACGCTCGGCCAATTGTTTCTCAAAATATTGAGCGATTCTGGTGAATTTTAGAATCTTGGCAGACGACAATTTTCAGCAGGCTAAAGGATAATCACATTCCATCAACCTATATTCTGAACATGTATAGCTGTCTGACAGGTAATCATTTCAAGTTACTGTACAAAATGACTTGGACGGCTGTCACAGAAGAATTTGCTTCAGACGTCGGGACACACACTCATAACTAGAACACAATGTTATTTATCTTTTTATATTACACGGCATTCTTCAAATACGGAGGTATTGATCGAGACGTAGCCTTCGTTTTAAAATTGTAACTGTTACACGGTGCTTTTTTCCAAATAAAATGCGATATCTGTTGGCGCAAGAAGAAAGCTTCCATTATCATCAATTGAACCGACATTCCAAGAGTCGTCAATTTGTAACCAGCTTAGCAGCCTTATTAAAATAACAATTTATTGTGGATTTGTACACCAACTCACGCTATAATCTAGCTCGCTGTTTCATTTATGAGCACTACACTTACGTGTTTGTAACTACACTTTAATTGATAGTCCGTATTTCAACATGTATATGTTTAAAATAAAGCTCTTACATATCTGGCAGAAAACATTTCGTTTTGTATTCCTTAAAGGAAATATGCAAACGTTCCTTTCTAACATTCCTAGAAACGTATCAGGTGTTTGCAATCTACTTATAAGGATGTTCAGGCAATGTTTCAATTGACGTTCAAAAGCTTCTGTCTATAAATAATATGTAGTTGACATATACAATTGCAAACAATCTTGTCTGAATAGAATGTCTGTCTTGTATATATTTCAACCACAACGGCATTCTTGTTACGCTTTAATGTGTTTCATAACCTTGGTTTGTTATATCTGCGACTCAAGCGAACATAGAGCCTACGTAGTGTGCGTCATTGGTCGGAAAATGGATAAAAGCTTAAGATCTATTTCCTCATTTGTACTTTGCAGAAAAATTGCATAGTGTTATAGAAGTTTAAAATGGCTGTGAACAACATGGCATCTTTATCAATGTTATAGAATGATGTTTTAGATTCAATCAACGCAAAGAAGCAATTGCAAATTAAATTGTTTTTTAAGTTTTTCGCCGAGCTTTTACTATAAGTACAAAACTCTTCTGATCACACAGACGATATCTCTGGACTACAAATTTCGAAAATAAAAATTATGTTTACAGTATATTTAGTGAAAAACGATTTTGATCACATGTGTTGCCTTAAGAGATAGGGGCTGAAGAAACATACATTTTGTACGCATTATTTCTGAGCGCCCTATTTGAAATGGTAAAACCACTCGTAAGACGCATTATTGTATACCGACCTTGAAGTATCTAATACCTATTTGTCTTAACGGGATAACCATGCTTATAAGAACTATTAATATAATAAACGTGTATCTCAGGACTTTGGTTAATGTATCTTGTCAAGAAAAACAAGATGTACACAACTCTCTCCTAGAAATGTTCTAGATCTAGTGATAAATATCCAACATTAATATCTATTAGACATTGTGCTATTCTAGACGCCCACCAGCGGACAAATTAAGGGATTACTTTCAAGGAAATCCTTTAAGGTAATACGTTATCAACAAATTGTATGAAGGTATGTCATCATTCAGTTTGCTTATATTATTATGCTTTTGAGAAATTATTAGGAAGACCTTAATTATATATATTGTTAAGTTCAAAGCTTTCATTTCCCCCAATCTGACTGAAACTTTAAAATTTGGTTTATAAATGACGTTAAAGTAAAATAAATAATCTAGATCTTTTAATTAATAGTTGCTACTGATCATGCACATTTTAGTTGAACAGGTGCAAGTAGACATGGACTACATGTATTTTATTTAAGCTCGGCCACCAGTTGGAGTGTCAAATACCGATGTCATAGTCATAAAGGGTCACAGTCCGGAAAAACTTAAACACAGTTTTGATTTGCTTAATGTATGTTGTGATGAATTGGGTTTTTGCTTTAAACTTTATTTATTTTATAACGATTGTTATTCTTATTTTTATGTTTACACATATATATAGTTGTTTGTTTTCTTTATATATTTCTATATTTATAACAACTTATATTGATTCCTATCGTTGGCGCGGAATGAGGCGTTTTTGTGGTATTTTTTTCAGGAGGAAACCGAGTACTCGGGAAAAGCCTACGTTTCCGGAAGGGATATCACTTCAGAACCCTCTCAAATACTAGCCCCGGCCGAGGTGGTATTGGTAAGAAGCGAGCGCGTTACCACAAGACACCCCGATATCAAGAGAACCCGATCAACGGTGCCTTGAAATGTCTCTCTCTCTTCTTGCAAAAAAGCGTGATGCAGATATTTATTTCAGAGCACATCCTGTTGTGTCAATGAAACAGAGCAACAAATCGTAACAAAATAAAACGTATGTCCATTTTAACAACACATTTCAACATTAATATGTTCGGTGTTTGATATATTGGAGTTTAACCGAGCACTCGGGTGACGGTCTTTTACAGCGTTAACTAGCACCTGCCCGAGCGTTCAGTGTAATAGGGTAATCCCAATACACCTCCTAACCTTCTTTGTTCCATGGAACAAATATAAATGTGAAAATTTTATTTTTTGTCAATTTATTTTCAGGCAATACCATAGATCTGCCTGTGATTATACCTAGTTTGTGTTTTCTCTACGTGCTAAAATGTCCCTAGAATGCATCATTTAATTTCAAACTTTTCCGGGAGTAATATCCCCGAACCCCACTAGTACATCTTTGCGTAAACCAAAACCATTTTCAGAACTTACGCCCCCACCCCGTAACTAAGAAACCTGGATCCGCCACTAAACAGTTTTACATGTGTTGATTTTTGTTTAAAAACAAAGAGTAAATGGAAACGTTTGCGAAAATCATACCCAGATAAATAATCTTACAAACAAGAAATGTTAGTTCCTGAAATATTACATAAAAACTTCAATGCTCATGCCACTCTCGAAGACTGTAAAAATGTATAGATATACCTTTTACATCAATATTCTATTTGTTTGGTTCTGTCTTTTGCTACAAAATTATCAACATACAATATCACATTTTATTTGTACGTACACAATTCTGATGACACAGAATTATACTTCTTTTTTAAAATGTGAAAACATTTGGAAGGAATCAGATTCTTTTCTTAGCGAATGAGAAGGAAAATAGTTTTGCCAAGGGAAACAACTCCATATACCATAATTTTCCAGCCAACATTTTTAAAGTGCGATTTTCTTCAAAAAGACGCGGTGAAATGTTTTTATATCTGGCATATTAGTAGTATTAACTGTTTTATCAGAAATTGTATGGAAAACTTTCGGCTCATTTTTTGTAGTGATGGATGTTGTTGTAAATTTTTTTCGTTTTCAAAAAAGTTACAGAAATCTTTTAAATCACTTTGATGTAAATATAAACAAGGTAAGGACGTATTTATCTGGGAAATATTACAACTGTTTCTCCTATATAAATGTGTTTATATAAAAAAAAATTTGATTTCTAGAAAAAAGGAGTTATTCCAAGAAAATGTTACGGTGAACTTGTATTACTTTACAAAAACAATCATTGTATTTGCAAAGTCCTACCAACAGTGAAACATTGAGATATTTCTGACACCGTGTTTTACAATACGCTTACTACCTTAATTACCCATGAACTTTTATTCTTTATCAGGATACCTTATCGAAAGTCTTATGTGAACTTGTAAATATGTGTAATTTCAATCTAAAATCTAAAACCTTAAAACGCTGATCCAGCTTTTTATACTTCAGTTGGTTCTGTTCTGAATTATGCATTTGAGTGTTTTTTTTCAAATCTAAAGAAACTCAGAAATTCATTGAAACAATCTTAACTTCCGTAACATGTTAAAACGTCCAATTACAATATTGGTGCATATGGGAAAGTAGGTTAATACCCTCTTTACATGGATAGATATATGAGAACTGCAAAATACTGGTGTTATATTGTCAACTCTGAATTACACCAGTAAAGTATTCATACAACGCATTAATGGATAAATGTATTCGTGATGACCATAATCGGGTCACCGTAAAAGAGCTACGGGTTTCTGATGTTTCTTACTCAATTAACTTTCGCAATTGTATTGCATTTAATCACGACTGTCGTTGACTATTTTGTTAAGCAACATTTTGAAAAGTTCTATGATCGAAGGCCACATCATTTATTTCCAAAACTATTAAACCATGGTTGAATTTAGCAATGTTTTGATAGGGTGTCGTATAAATATAGAATTGCATAGACTTTCTACACCCAGTCTGCATATCGAAGCTGTGCGTGATTTCCTAAATAGAATCGAACACAGACAAGGACATTGTAAATTATGTTCTTTTGGTGATATAGAAGATATTTTTCACTGTTTTCTTGCATGTCATGTCTGCAGAGACATCTCAAAGTCATTAATTCTAATTACTTTGTTTGACACAGTGTAATTTAGTTTAAAGCGCTCATAAAGTAAATTAGGAAAGGTTTCGCCCTAATGATTTAATTTACATTTATTTCATCTAAGTACGAATAGAAATGTACAAAATAGTATTTCCGTTGTATGTGTGTGTTATGTACTAGTTGGACCTTGAGTATACTTAACAATACGTTTTCCATCACTTGTAATAGATACTGAGTTCAACCGCAATCTTGAAAACAAACATATTCTTATTTTAATCCTATTTAGAATCCTATTTAAACGATTATCTGTGTCGTCCTATATTTTGTTTGTTCATTACTCTTTATTTTAAATGCTTAGACATTATATGAAATTACTTATAAAATGTTGAGAACTTGTTTTATACACGGGTTCCTTGTAAGAATCATGTTGTTATATGTTTCTTTTGTAACGTGAATCATTAAATAATAAGATCATTGAACTTTGAAAATCTCGCATCTAGTTACACTCCAATCATGGTTTTTTATGAATTCTAAATACAACAATTACACAGCATCTGACGTGAATATGTTACATTTTAAGAATGTGATACTGTTTGTATTGAATATCAGTTTTTTTCTGTTAAGAGATGTAACTTGAATTTAAGAAATTAAATGTCTTGCTCGTCGACCAATTGTTTTCATTTTGAATTTTTTTAAGCTAATGTATTACATATCATTTGTTCTTCTTTTCATAGTATTTCTGTATTGCTTACAATACTTTACAGTTCATATCCCACGTTAATTTCTTTTTGCCATTTAGAACAGGGTCGATATCAGTATGTAATGTATTATTAATACTGTGCAAGTTGTTGGGTGTATAAGATACTTTGAACTGTAACCACTATAGGCCTTTTTAAAGCTGTTCATTTTTGCGTTTGACTCTAGTATTACATATTTTAACAGAACGTACCAAGTAGTATTTGATAATTGGCTAAAAGTTAGACTGTATGGGACAACGCGGGGTTAAGGGCTGTAACTTGGTTTCAACCAACTATCTGAATAAACCTCATACATTATATGATAAAGGATTCAAATTAAAAATACGTACGAAAGCACGAACACTTTCTCCATACATTTAACTTAAATATACACTGTACATTGGTGAGGTCAAATAGAGTTTAATAAATATGATAACATTTACACATTCAGATTCGTATACAAAATAAAAGCACACATAGTCAATGTGATTTCAATTTATATCTAAAACTTTATAGTATTGATGTGTAATTCCAGTATATATAGAAGGAAACTTGTTTCATATTGCCCATATATATTATACAAAGGAATGCTTCCTCGACCATGTAAAACTTGCAAAGTCGCCCAAAAGTACTAATCTGTTATTTTACAGTCTTACACAAGAAATTTTTTTTTCATTTGAAGTAAGATGCAGTCTTCTTCCCTTTCAGTCTATTACAGAGGGTCTTACGAATGTTGTTTAAAGTTAATAACAGTATGGGCTTGCCTGTGGTTAATTGTCGTCTTAAAACTGTCACAATGCCAGATAAATTCTATGGATGTAGTCTTTTAGATTCAAAACTAAATAAGATAATCAAATAAAAGAAAACGAACAAGGACCTACTCTACTGTCTTAGCGCTAAACTGTCATACAATGCGATGGATTTTTTTCAAATACCACCGATAATATATAACCACAGCAATTTATCGCATAAAGTACGGATTAAAGTGATACAAATTGCCCCAAATGCGAATAATTACGTCGTTGACCTGGTTAAAAAAATTGACACAGACCTAAGGAGTTTTTTTTATTGATATAGGGAAACAACCAATTTTATATATACAAGGCATTTTTAAACAAATTGCAAACCCCCAAACGACCGTTTTTATGGGCATTTACGCGACACAAATTTTTTCAAGTGCGAATGTATAGTGGTGGTAGTAATAAATTAAATACTATCAGTTTAACTACGTAATCGGAATACTATGTACCAGCTGTACGGTACAGGAAATTATCCATTAGCCATCTTATTGAACCCAGGGTGTAAGCAGTTTTCTGGGTCATTTGCAATAATTCATTCTAAGTATGAGAACAAAGCTGGAATACATAAAAGATAATTACTTTGACTTTGATATTAAGCATTCATAGAAACTCAATTAGCCCAGTCAGTTAATGGTGATACCCTTTATTAATCTGATAAATACGACAAATTAAAATGGACGATATGACAAATCACTATCGGACTATTATTTTGAACGTATCAAACAATTTAACGCATTCAAGAGTAATCGAGTAAGAGAAATATCAAATAAATCAAGATAACTAACCTACAAATAACTTTTTTAGCCTTTAGCCTACTACGGGCGACCGTGATAGAATTTGTAAACAGCCTGGATCCAGATAAGACGCCGAGAAACTCGGTGTCTGATCAGGATCCCAGCTGTTTGACACTCGGCCAATTGTTTCTCCAAATATTGGGCGATTCTGATAAATCTTAAAATCAAGGCAGACGACAGTTTAAGCAGACGACATTTCTTCAGCAGGCTAAAGGTTAAGATCAAAAGCAGCTGACAAACTGTTCTAATTACTTTGATTTAAACGTTGAAAAGTCAATTAATATAGCATGCACTTTTTGGTTAATTGCAGACCTCATTGAGGTACAATTCAATCATTATTATTCTTATCTAAAGAATGGTGTGTATTTTAAATTCTCCAAACATGAAATCAATGAAGCTAGCTGAAAATAATATATATTCTTGATTCAATTATCATACATTGGCTAGCGACAGGTCTTTTGTTAAAGCAAGTACTTTTCCAGTCACATGATTATCAAGCTGAATATTGTTTTGAATTCCTAGTACCAGACTACTAACCACGCTGGGAAGGTGGTTGTATAGCACAGCTGATTTTAACATATAAGACAAAAACTAACACTTGTAGATTAGGCTTCTCTACTTCATGTTTATTTAGACAATTTGTTTATGTTCACTGATATTTAAAAGCGCATTGCTAATCATTGACGTCCATCTAAAACCATAGTTATACGAAATGGTGATGAGCCATAATAGGATTCAGAAAGTAATAAAATATCCCGTTCAGAGATAAAACAAACTTCAATTGCTATTAAGAAAAACAAAGATCAAACAAGATAAGATCAAATCAAAACAATTAAGATGTAAGGCTTATCATCTTAAAAAACATACAAAACAGTTTTCATTCAAGAAGACCCAAAGTTAACTGACTTTCGTTACAAAATGCATTTCCTGGAAAAGCATACGTGACTTTTTGTTTTTCGCAAAGGAAAGGGTGATTGTTTGAATGGTTGTTTTTAACCGATATCCTCCAATGCAGGGACACTATTGCTCCTTCGGAAGTAATTTCACTTAAACATGGAGTAACTAATGTTACACCAATGTTACACCAACTTTTTTTGAAAAAGGACATTTTTTTCTAATAACAGACCTGATTCATTACTTGATTACTTAAATGGAAACAAATTTTTAAAATAATGTTTTATTGTGTGTATTTTTTAAATCTGTTTAGCAGAGCAATTCCGTTCTGAATTTCTGTGAAAATTTAAAGTCGATGCGATATTTCTTTTATTGCAAAATATTGCGCTAAATAACATAGGGGTCGATTAGGGAAAATGACACTCTTTTCGATAAGACTGGGTTCACTAACAAGAAAGGTTTAATATAATTCTGAATGGGCCTGAATCAACCAAAAGGGTTGTAAATTTTGAATTCGGAGTCAGTATCTCATGTGTCCGCCATTCTGTCCAATGCACGTCGTGATTCGGCTGTTAACGTAACGTTGTTTTAAAGGCGCAATCAAATTGTTCCATTCAACGCTGTTGCTAAGTCATTTAACGAGTTGATTGCATGATTTGTACGAACAAGACGTCCTAGTTCGTCCCACACATGTCATATTGGAATTAAACCGGGGCTATTCACTGGCCAGTCTAACACGTTGACGTCATGAGCCGCCAAAACCACCGAGTTGCTGCAGCCGTATGGGGGGCCAGCATTAGCGTGTATTATAATAACATTCGGACCATGGCGCTGAAGAAAAGGTATAACCACTACTGTTAGAACATCACTTATGTAATTCTGAGCATTGGTATTCCCGTTAATCACAATAAGGCGAGTCCTGTTTCCACCA
>JAULCC010353884.1:0-11670 GCA_032358795.1 Nuttallia obscurata | reverse complement strand
TAATGAGCTGGACGTCGCGATATGACTGAAATACTGTTAAAGCGACGTTAACTTCCAAATAAACAAACAAACAAACAAACAAACAAACAGTAAACAACAAAAAAGCTGAAATGAACTTGATTCCTAAACTTTAGTTGCTTTGGCAACCCAAAGAGGCATTCTTATGTTTTCAGAAAACTGGTCAAAAATCAAAAGTGTGATCATTTGGCTATCTTCTCAAATTCTTGAGCATTTTGATGCGATGACTCGTAGTAAACAACTAAATGGTTCTTGGTTTTAACCAGTTTTCTTATTCACGTCCTTACAATTCTGTTTGATCATGTTTTAGATAGACAAGGAGAAACTTCTTGTTTTATATATATATAAAAACGTAGCTGTATATGCTTCCTAGTTGTTTCGTTGCCACTTTCGAAACATAAATGCTTCCAGCCATTTTAAACTAGAACTATGAGTCAACTCACAAAAAGATATCCCCGTCCGGTACTACTATAACCACTATCACCGTAACATTTGGAAGAATTTGTTCAATAAAAAAAGGTTTATCAATATCGATCCAGCAGTTTAGGAGGAGTTGCTCTAATGGGATATTACCGGAACTCTATTAGTGCCATCGCCCTAGCGCGTTAGCGCTCTTTTCAAAGGTCAACAAAAATATTGCGCAAGTTTTAACTTCAAACTGGTGCAACATTTTTTACTCAATTTGCCAATACATCGTATAGGAGAAATATCAAAAAAGATACGCGATATTCACCAGTCAAAACAGCGTAACATTTTTTTCAACAAGGCCATCAACGCGATGGCCCTAACAGGATTCCGCAGATACAATAAGCGCACCATTTTTCACAAATTGTACAAATATGGGAATATCGATAACAGTGATTTTAAACGACAATGTCATGTCAGTTTGCATAAAATTAAACAAGCGTACCATATACATGTATATACTTAGTTTTAACATAGTTTCAATTAAAATATGTTTTGTACAGCTTTAGAATAAAAAAGATCTGAGGAATAGAGATACACACTAAAAAATCTAAATAAAACAAACAAAAATGTTGCCCGCTATTTATGTATAGTTATGTCACAATTTGTTTTTGAAATCCTGTCAGATGTCGAGTTATTCGGTGACAGATTTCGGTCAAGAATAAGTGAAAAGATCTACATGTCGTGCCTACAAATTGAAACATGGTGTACTGAATTTGTATTTGATTATCGAAATGTCTTCATTATAACTTCCATTAATTTCGCAAGCATTGTCATTTCATTTACACTATCGCACTGTAGAAGTTCGTTTAATTATTTATCTTATGTTTGAACCAAAAACAATATTTGAACCATTACTACCAAACACATTTTTATCAATTTTAAACATTAATATAAGTTTTGCACCGAAAAAGTTGAACTTAAAAAATAAACATATTTACTAAAATTTGCCATTTTTATTCTGAAAGAGTAACCTATAAATATCATTATATAGACCAAAGGTCTATTGAAACCATTTAAAATGAAAGATTGTAAAAACAAAAGCTTACGTCGGAAAATATATTTAAGTTCAATAAGTTGAAAATTTCACGGTAGCGGCCGTGACTGTTATGACACTTTATCTGTCATTACCTTTCTAACAGAAAACAAAATAAAATTAAAGTCCTGAAGGTACTGAGGTTGTTCGGTACGTGATTAATCTGGAAATATTGTCGGTTTTATAGTAACTGGCACATGAGAGGTATGAACACATTTGCACTTAAAGCTAAATCTGTAATTATTTCTAATAAAGGTGTTTTTCTTACGTGTCATTTCGAAACCATTTCACTACAAAAATATACTGAGCAGATTAAAAAAGAAGAAGAAAAAAATTGACAGAGGGTCAGAGAGTAACCATTACTGTTTTCCTTTTATTGGGCCAACAGTCTCTAGGAAAATTGTTTTATTTTACCATGTAGTGACAACTCGCCCCGCCCTTGGATGCAACACATTTTTTATTGAACCAACATGGCTTTAAGGAATGTCATAGACTTTTGGCCTTCGAATTTTTGTGTTTTTTTAATCTGGGCCAGGGGATTAGATTTACAACTTTTCCATACAGCCATGTTGTAAAGACTAGCTTCACCCCAGATAGCCATATCTTTCAAAGAACCAAGATATTACTAGAAGGAATTTAATAAAGGATCGTCTGAGCAACACTTCTGTCAAACTATTTTGACTTTTATTTGTTTTCTTTTCGGTTGCTTTGAGTTCTGCACAGATTGCTTTTCAAAGGAATCTAGAAGAGGATAACCAAAGAAATTTCAAGTGAATCTGGTTAAACTTTGCCGAAGAGTTGATGAAACGTAATATTTAATGAAAAACTAACTGAAATAAAATGATAATTATATTTCTTGTGATATGAAAATTCAAATTGGTTTTGATGTAAAAATATGAAATATAAACTTTCCAGACAGGGAATATATATGATGTTGGCAGCCGGGATCAAAATTTTATCATATTTATATTTCTGGTTAAATACATGATCATATCGTATTGATGCCATTATGTTCAAAAGCACCATTACCAGAAAGAGCAAAGTCAAAAGCAGATCTAAAACAAAACTGGGTTTTGGTTATGGGAAATTTATTTTGATTGGTCCAGTATTTTTTCATTTAATGCCGCCAATGTTGAACAAATGTAAAGCAAAGATTTCTTGAATAGTAAACAAATCTCCATATCTTCATTAGACTCTAATGACCCTCTTCCAGGTATTAACGGACTCGAAAGTGTTTCTACAACCCACAGATTTTCAGTATAATCGAGCTAAAACGAATAAGTTTTTAAAAAAAACTACTTTAAAGTTTTATTTAATCATGCAGTGGCTACGACTTTTTAACATATCAGGAGAAAACAATATGTATGCTGATTGTTACGTTTAAGATACTTGGCAGTATTGATCGACACGTTCATATTGATAAGATATAAAATATGAATATGTCATAAACAGTTGGGGTTGGTCTGTTATTAAGTTTCGTTAAGCAATAAGAAGACGTATAAATCTTAGAGATTTGTTCAATATATACACAATTGAGGCTCGGATCACTTCCTTTGCGGGGCTTTTGAAACAAACAGAGCATGGTAGATTTGAGATATCATTAGGGAGGTTAAACAATGAATTCAGTCAGACCACCCAAACATGAAATACAGTAAATCAGTCGGAATCACAATCAACGCCTTTAAGGTGACTTGGCATTCTTAACGACCTACAATTAGCCCCTAATTACGTCCTAGGTACAAAAGGACATACACTATCTGACTTAAGACAATGAAAGAGCATGACACAAGGCGGTATCGGACAGTTGATCTACAGAGATGTAATTACTTCGCACACCATAGAATCATTAATTAAATCATGATTTGCATGACAACACCGCATCAAATAAACTCATCAAAATGGATATGTAATATCATACTAATTGCAGTTTGTTCGTCCCGTTCCATATGTCAACTTTGGCTGTCATTTATGCGTTTCTTAAAAGTGCTAGGTCAGAAAAAACAACGCAGTATGTAATCTGAGATAAGTTAAAGATATGTTAATGTTAAATCAAATTGACGTTAACAAATGGGTTTTATTGGTATCATTGATATACATATCTCAATTTTCAACTTGGATATCAGAGTTACTTTCGTCAAATTAAAACGTTTTATTTTAAACTTACGAGCACGACCTTCGTCATACCCGTGCTGTTGTATATATGAAAAAATGATTCACGTCGTGCGTGAGGAATTGATACCATAGAACTTATTAGCATGCACTATATCGATTAGCAATGCTGTTTATATCTGTCTCATTTAAATGCCATTTCAAAGATAAACATATTATATGCAAGTTTAAAAGCCTATGCTGAAAATTAAAACGAGTGCCCGCTAAGTATTTATTCAAAATGTAAATGGTATGCTTTTAAATGTCCCATGATATTTATACCTCAGACATTTCTTGTAAAACTCACTGAACGAGTGCACCGGTCGTAATCATTAGCAATTAAAGTGTCATGTTTTTACTTGGTGAAGTTCAGTTGATTTATCGCTTTTTAGTGTAAACATGTTTATTCACAAATGCATACAATATGCATAAAACATTATTATATATCAAATAACATGCATACGTGAAAAGGATTCAGGAAAAAAGCTCAGCTGGGTTATTTGAAATTGTACAAAGTATTTATTGCGAAACAGGAATCCAGTGATATACAATACTATTGTATCTTAATCGATTGAAAGACGAACGATAAACGCTATAAAATTTTATGAAAGAGTGAAAAAAAGAGTGTTTCTCTTTAACTATCCTGCTGAACACTGACATACAAGAACAAAACAAAAAAAAGCAAAATAAAATAAAGAAAATGCAAAAAAGCACAAAAACAACAAAACAATAAAAACAAAGAGAGAACAAGACTTTCTAGCAGTAACTACTATAGCTTAAGTACATATATTCGAGCCAGTAATAAGGTTTATTGATTTGGACGAATGTTAAATTTTCATCTATAGAAATATTGTCATTACCGTATAACACTAATTCAGTACTTAAGTGCTGAAAATCCTTGTTTCACTGATCATTTCAAGCGCTGAAATGTAAAAGAGATACACTGAAAGAAAATATTGTTCAGCATCTTCAACATAATGTATAGAGGATATCTGATAAGTATTCACCATATGTAAAATTTTATTAGACGAGTCCAGGAATTTTTATTAATCGAGCCTCTGGCTCGGTTAATAAATGTTCCAGGACGAGTGTAATAAAATTTGTATATAAAGTGAAAACGAATCTGATATTCTTTTTATCGCATGACAATACAACAAGAGGTTAATGAGATTGTTTGATTGATTTTAAGAAAACTTATAATCCAGTTAAGTCTATGACGTCATATTTCGTCATACATTCTATATTACGACTTGCCGTCATCGGTTCTTATTTGTAACGTGTTGTTTGTATAAGAAAATTCGTGATGATTATATTACACCTGAAATAAGCAACTTCATGTGATAAATATTATTTACACATCAACAGCACGGGTTAAGTGATATATGGTAAGTATAAAGGTCATTTTTTAAATTACTACATATATTTCTAACAGCCGGCTGGCGTTTGCTTTGTGTAAATTACGAAGGTTCTATATTATAACATATTTCCATAATTTTGTTTGAATTAAAAGAAGGATGTTGTTGATTGTGTTATTTAGTTTAAACTATTCCAGAGATCAACAGAGGCTGGTACACAATATTTTTGTAAAGTATCTGTCCTGCAATAAAAATAAATTAAACAATACTGTTTCCTTAATAGATAGTATGAACTGGCATCTAAATTATGAGGCAAAATAAGTTCAAATGCTTAAATAGCTGTTAATGTTTGTTCTAAGAATGGATATTAAACTCAAATTCAAATGTAAGGCAAACTTTAACAATGTAATACTTTAAACCCGGACACAGTTGCATACTGTTTAAATGAGGTCTGCTACAGATATTTGGTGTGATTTTAGCCAAAAAAAAAAATAACAGAAAAAGGGATGTTTTACTATTTTAACACGATTCATTCCTAAACAACCATGTTCACATGGAGGAAATTAGCTTGCAATAGCATTGGACGAGATACAGCATCTTCTCATTCAAATATGTTTTACTGTATTACTGTTTATTTAAGATAAAATAAGTGTATCTAATCTTCTGTGTAAAACACATCAGCGTGCTTTCAAAAAGATCATTGTGATGTAAATGGAACGTAAAGCCCTTAATCACAGCGTATCTTTGCCTAGATATCCCCAATGTTTACATCTAGTGTTTCAAATTCTAATCATCTTCATCAGTGTTTTAATGACTTCCATTAAAATTGCACAGTCAAATTCCAAGATATCATTCTCTTAAAGCATATCAAAGTCACAAGAGAAACTACTTAGCTATTACCTTCGCAAAGACAAATGACAAACAAAGGGTAAATTTAGAACGTGCAAAATACTTTTACGTAAAATGAATGAAACGATTTCAAACATGCATTGTAATCGGCACCTGTGGTAAATAATACAATTGATACACCTTTTTCCGTAACCAATTAGTCGTAATGGCATCTGCTGTTTGCTAATACATAAAAGCACAATCTCCATCATAGTTGTTATTGTAACAATGACGGGAAACAAATCTGAAATGGAAAACTGATATATTTGCACTGTGTTGCTTTTAAATCTATACGCCCGGGATTGGCAACTCCTTTACATTAAACTGCTTGTTAGCGCAGTTGACATCTGGGGACCTCGGCAGATAAGTTTTCTTTCCCTGAAAATTGAGACTAGGTAAAGTTGTCATAAACTCAAACAAAAAAACGATATACGCTGATGAATGGAAACACGGTCTTTGGACCCTTGATTGCTATCGTGTTATAAAAAATTAGCCAGGTTGGTGTTTATAACAATAAGTGTTTTGATCCATGCTAATCCAAGTGGAAGTAAATACGCCATGGTTTACACATACCTGTGTGTCAACGAATAAAATGCTGTTGCGCAGTCTCTTGTTTTTGTCCGCGGACCAATCAAAACATGGACACATATCTATTATAAAGAATTTGAAAAGCAAACTTTTGATTGACATGTCTGCATTATACTTAATTTAAGAGCTCCTTACGCCATAATATAAAACGTAATTATTGACATAAAATTGCTTAATGGTTGTTAAAGCGTCACAATTGAAAGTCTGCGAGTTTTACATAACTTAAAATGTCGAAGGACGAACGAACTTAAAGCTACGGAACGCGGTACTTATACTGTTAATGGAAATAAAAATGGATTAGCTAGTCATTATGATTCCGATAGTTGACTTGAAGGACGGATTACATGCCGGTTTTAATATAGATAAACTACTAACTGGAAATGAGACCAAAATGTCTTTGGCTGGAAACGAATTTCTTCATAATACGGAATCGGCTTTTGTGAGTGTAAAGTCGCCAGTAAGAGAAACGGACCTGTCTTTAAGTGACGGATTTTCTTCGACAATGCCAACTTCAAGCCACGCACACAGTCATCGAGACAGCGACTTTTGTACACAGTGTTTCGGGTCATCTACGACAAACGTGCAAGATAATCTATTAAACAGTGTGAGGCCGTACGAAATGACATCTCAGGGCATTAGCAACATGAATAACATAAGTACTAGAAACTTGATTCGGTCCGCAGGACTCTCGTCCCACCCGTGGCCGCTTTTAGATCCCCAATCTCATGTGTCGCCTATTCAGACACATGACCTAAGATCTCATTCAAATCTCGGGAATTTTGGCCTAAAATTTCACAACAGCCTCGTTCAATTAGACAATCTATCAAATATACAGAATATTTCAAGCATTACAAATAGTTATTCACCGTTTTCAAGTCTTTATTCGACAGTAGGACAAGGTCACTATGGAACGCAAGTTGTGCCATCTAGAGTTGACCATGGGGTATCTGGCCCCGCCTTCACGTGGCCAGCTGCTCGAGGGGCTGGGTTCTTGGCCTCTAGGTGTTCAGGTAAGTTATTTGATTGACATTCTCAAGTAGTAAGATGTGTAAGAATCAACTACTATACTTACAAATATGCCGAATAGACAGCAGAAAAAAATGTTATCGAAAACACTCAAACAAAAGTAAAATACCAACTTATATTTTTCATCTGCTTTGCCTTAAAATCATTATTTTTGTTATATTATTTTGGCTTAGATACACGGCTATACAGATGAAAAGTAGACAACACAACAAAAATATCGTACATATCCACAGCCCCACCAAGGAAACAGAAAACAAATCTTCGCCCTTCTAGTTCTATGGTTCATCGAAATCTTTACACAAAAAAATCTTCAATAGATTTACCTAAAACTTGTTCTGTATGAAAAAGCTGTATTTGAAAATTGGAAACTTAATCTACTAAATAATTTCAAATAATCTTTTACAATAATCAAGGTAGTATTTTAATGCATGCATGCAATCTACCGGCTGTTTGATTGTAATAAACGTGTTCATAATAATTTGAGAAAAAACAACGTTGTTTTTATTTTCTAAGTACTAAAAACATATATATGAAAAAGGATATACTATATAAAAGAAACATTAACAACATCTTATAGAGAAAAAACCCATCTAGATAAATTTCCAAAGCTGATCCGCTGTTTTCGTGATATTTTAGTGTATGTAATACTCAAATATCTTAATATTCATTGACAACTGACAAACAGCCTCCCACACCAGCATACATTATGAAGTTGTTGAAAGGATACACATAGCCGTTTAAATTACCCATACACAGTGCATCATTGTTTAGAAAGATGAAATGTTACCGCCACCATCCTGTTGTAACATTTGCGAAATATAATACGCGCCCACAACTTGGTTGCCATTCAATTCGTGCATACGTTCAGTTTTGGCTTTTAAAAGTATCATTCAAATAAATGTAAAATTGAATCACAGTCATATGTATTGACTTGAGTAAAACAGTTTTCATAATTTTTGTTATAAATGAAAACTGGAACTTATAAGATTTTAATATTTCATACTAAAGACACGGCCATAGATAGATATTTTATTTAAATAAAAAACTTAGATCTATCAGTAATCAGTAAATACAAAGCATATGAAAGGTCAATGACACAATATTTTAATGTTACACACTATTCTACAGATTGCATACAAAAGAAAAATTATGCAGGAATTATTATGATTCAATTTACACAAGCAAAAAATCTTATTTTCTGCTAAATACAACATGCTATTTCTTGAATAAATTGATCTCCAAAACCCTCAACGCAACATATGTTATAAAATAAGATTTGTTCGTAGAAACTACATTTTCTTTTATCTATATTTAGTTTTCACTTTAAGCAAAGACATTGTCTTCGTAATTTAATCCATCAATTCTTAATTTACTGATACATGTCGATTTTTGTGACAAAATGTTTACTAATCAGCCTTGAGGCGAGAAAGAAATATTGAAATATATGTACAGTTTTGCAATAAACAGAAACTAATAATAGAAAAAAAAATAATAATACGAACAACAATAACATAGATAATAAAATAAAAAATAACAACCAATTAATAATCATAAAAATCAACAACAATAACACAAAGATTACTAATTTTTATGACACATTCCGTGACTTATATTATTTGATAATTTATGTCGCATGAAGAATCCCAAAACACGTTGTTTACAAATTGTAATGTTTTCAGAAATTTGAATGGTATTAGACTTGAATCTATTTAGTGATAAATGCTTCAATGTATATCAATTTGTCTATAAAATGCTAAACGCAATTTCGAATACTATATTCATTTATATATTTCAAGATAACTTTGTAATGTATTAGTTAGATCTCCAAATAAGTGGTGAACTCATGGATCTTTAAATGTCTACACGAAGAGCATAAAGAACAACACACATAGCATATAATGCGACAGAACCAAGACCATTTTGTCTTGATCGAGATTAATAACAACATTTTTGCATAAATAGTTATTTTTAATAAATAACAGTAGCTATAGATAATAATACATCCATTCTACTACAGACTCTGGTGTTTTTATGACGCCGTATCGAAAACCAAAGCGGATACGAACTGCCTTCTCTCCGACACAGTTGCTGAGACTAGAGCATGCCTTCGAGAAGAACCACTACGTGGTTGGACAGGAGAGAAAAGAACTATCCGCATCACTCAATCTGTCCGAAACACAGGTACTTGTCTTGGCGTTAATTATATATTTGTGAATGCATAAAATACGCGATTGGATTATTTATATAATCTCACCGACGTTTAATCCGGTACTCACCCACAAAACCAAGGAAATGGTATAAAAACTATAAATAAGGTTGATTCAGTTTAACCAACAGACATTAATATTTGTTTCATGTTTCAAAAGCTTTAATGCACATGTAGCTTATTTAAAACTTTAGTTTGACGAAAAGCATACATAAACGTTATTTATAAATTTTTTGATTATTACAATTGTTCTATATATATAAAGCATACAGTACCAGAACAGAGTTAAGTAAAAAAAAAAAAGAATTAGGAATAATTAACATTTTTTTACATTTAAGGTTGGATTTTTGTTTATTCCTTTTCAATTATATATGTAATGGTATTGGAAGATATTGGTCAACTTAGGTAAAATTACAAAACAACTAGGGCAAATAAAGCAAAACGTTACGTGAGTTATATAAGATATAGATATCAGCATATGTTTCATCTTTGTAATATTATACTTATATTAAGTCTCTTTCAAACCTTGATTGTAATGGTATCGAACACTATTATTCCACTAGATCCAATATTTGATTGCACTAAATTGTGTAAGGTTTTAACGAAAATACATTACAACGAATTTCAGTATCTTTATCATGAAATGAAATATTATTGACCTTAATCTCGCCGCATGTTGTTGTTGAAAGAGTGATATGATGTTTAAAAACAGATGAATAAAACATAATTTGACAACCTTAAAAAAGGTTTCGTTTAGTATTTAGGACTTATCAAACGTATGCATAAACGAATGTTCAATTCTAATTTCCGTGTTTAACTTTTAGAGAGTAAATCGTGTTCATACAAATGAACAGATGGGTATAATGGCTAAGGGTTTGGTTTTGCCTTAACGTACACACCCTGTTTCTCAATTTTCTTATATATTCAGAAATAAGAGTAATGTTTGCCAAGTCTTACAATATTCTAGATACTAACAAGAAAACCCCTAAATACATAAATACACTCTAAGGCCTGAGTCATTGCCATATGAAGAAGCATAGCATTTTCGACTCTAGATAAAAGCGACTGTTTACATTACAATGAATTGGCACTTAATATGGTGACATTATTTGACTGTGTATGAAATTCACATAAGAGCGTTGAGCACATTTCTCCAATTATTCCTAGGTTTAAGAAACATCGTTATCGGTATTCTGTAAACACGATGAACTAAACTGGAGTGACACAATATTGAATTTCTGAACATTATGGTGAATATTGCGAGCTTTTTACAGATGACGCTTAGTTGTTCAGGAAGAGGGCGTGTCCTCCTTTGGTTTGCAATAGAAAGGGTCTCAAACTATATCAAATGCATTAGCTAATTCGTTCCTAATTAGAGACCTCTACCTCACAAGAGGGGTCAATACGTGCCCGCTTGCCTTAGTTTTCCATGAAATAGACTACAAGTTCAAATATTTCAATAATAGAACTACGCCTCATATTCCTAAAACTCTTCATTTAAAAACAGTTTAGGAGTACATTTCAAAATTGTTATCAAATATTAGCAAATTTGAAACATGATTCTAGAATTCATATCTTAAAGTGCACCTTATCAACCTGAAATCAAACTGTTGAAGAAGAACATACGATAAACAGTTCCGACGAATTAAAAATAATACAGATCTAACTGTATAGAATTGAAAGCGTCAAATAGAAAGGTTTTCTTCATTTGTGGTATATCTGCAATTAACCTATCATAGGAAGGAGAGCAACTCATATAAGTAGCATCTGTGGCCCAAGCCATATATTATTGGTCATCTGTGGCGCAAGCCATATATTATTGGGCATCTGTTGCCCAAGCCATATATTATTGGGCATCTGTTGCCCAAGCCATATATTTTTTTGTACATAATGTGCCTAATGCCGTTAATGTATGAAATATGTTTGAATAATAAAACTTC
>JAULCC010353551.1:0-11673 GCA_032358795.1 Nuttallia obscurata | reverse complement strand
TTCATCTGACAAAAGCTTGATATGAAGACAATGCTTTAAAGTATATGCATGTTGCTTGGCTGTAAATTACGTTGCCACTATGGTAATTCAACAAAGACAAACTTGTATGCTTTCCAGCTTACTCAGCAAATAAATGCCTAAATTTCATAGGAGAAGCAAGTAAAAATGCCGAGTAGTAAATTTAGTTTGAAAAAACTTGGTATTCTCAAACAAAATTGGACAAATAGAAGTCATGTACACTTTGCTGAAATAGTAATCGTGTGACAAATTTGTATTCTGTGTTTAAGATTGTAACCATTTCCTTTCCCGATCTCGACAAATATCTTAAATTAAACTCAAGGACTGTAAGTGTAAATTGGATGATTTATGTCTGGGAACATCAGCAGAAGAACATCAACGAAAACGATTCTCACTTGGCTATGGACATGGTCTACATCAAGGGCTCACTGTTAAACTAATAAAAATATAAAAACCGAGCGCTGCAAGAACAATGGTATGCACTGCTTCTATGTAATCACTGATGTTTATCACTACTAATGAAGTAAAAACAACATTTTTTGTCATAATGCGTTCGGCTTTAAATCGAACTACTTTCTGTTGCGTAGTTACATTGCTGTTAACGAGTGGTAAATAGTGGAATATGCCGACAGTTGCATTTATGCTAAGTAGTGAAAACAAAAAAATGAATAGTTTTGCAATTAACCATTAGCAATTATAAGGACAGTAGGTCCTTAGACTCTAGTGTCAACAGCCTAAAATTTTGCAAGAATAATGAAATTGCTGCAGCTGGTGACAGGATGAGTATATACTGAATGTTTGAAAGAGTGGCCAATTATAAGAGAGAGAGAGAGAGAGAGAGAGAGAGAGAGTGAGAGAGAGAGAGAGAGAGAAGGAGAGAGAGTATGTCTTGTGTAAAATAAGAGTGTCACTAAATATCGTACTTTGGCTAACAAAAGCTGACTGATATGCAAATGATTCAAACTCAACTTCCTAAAGTCTTTGTGCTTATTCAGTGTAAACGAGCTGATGACAGAACCTCATAGGCAAATATGAAAAGTAAAAAGGCCACCAATATATGGATTGAAAGGGAACGAAATACAAAAACCCACAAAAGGGATCTACGTAACTCTGTGGTAAGTGTTGTTGACTTGAAGTCACTACCCACTCCCACCAGTCACTACAGCAGGATTATGGGTTCGAACCCCTACTAGCTGGATCTGATATTTCGTGTGACGATGCTATCTAGCTATCATGCGAGAGGACTCTGATTTTACCAAGTAATGCATGATGTCTTCCTAGACTACAGAAAGCTGGAAAATTCATTATATGAATTGTATTATGATTGTCCCAAATAAGCAAACAAATATAGATGATGTTTGTCTGATTAAAACATTGAGAGTAAAGTCTTTTTTAACAATATCAGATTCTTCCAAAATGTTCACAAAAATTATTTTATAACAAAACACCACATGTGCTGAACTGAAATTTATTACACTTGACCTTTCTCATGACTCAAACTCATAGACCTTAAAACCAGTATAATTTATAATCCATCTGCAGCCTTATTTTACGAATAAACTGTTCTAACTCAGAGTAATCGGAACCAGTCGTTACTACTCGGCTGTCTCCGGCAAGCTCTGCATACAGACACATAGCCGAGGTGTTCCGATTGCAGTAAAAGACTTTGAAGGAATGTCTCTTCATGCATTAAGTAAGTGAATAAATAATCCGTTGACCATATTCAGACAGCCGACTCTAGTCAACATATGTTTGTGTATAAAAATACTCTATCTCTCTGCTAAAATTTTCATTTTACAACCTGTCGCATTCATGAATGACTGTGTACAGAGAGAGAGAGTGAGAGAGAGAGAGAGAGAGAGAGAGAGATCCATGCTGAAGAGTTTTATCACCTAAGACCACACTGCAGTGTTAGAAAACATCTGCTCAGTTGACTGCGTCAGCATTTGAAGGATTAATGCCAAGTTTATTTGTTAAAATAATGTTTACACATAAACAATGAACTTTTTTAACAATAACTCAAGATTACGGTGTACAAACAAAAGATTAGCACTTGCCACACATTGAGGTGTGTTGCACAGTAGCTGAAGTGGGGCTGTACCACAATATAAACATGTCACAGTAAACAAAACTTATGTGGCATGTGTTGATGATTGTCTCGTAGCTTAAACTTCCCAGAACTAGTTGCTTATTCCATACAGTTGGCAATGTCAGAATAATTAGGTTTGGCGAAACAGAAAATAAATCATACGGATATCTAACATGCATCAGAGGTACGTCTTACGAAACATCGCACGACAAAAGTTGTCGTAAGTACGATTTATGACAAAACTTTGGTAGCAGCACAGATACTCATAAATATCCGAGTTGCTTATCATTACAATAAAGCTCCATATAAACTACAAGGGACATTTTGTGAGTATCGTATCATGAATCGTTATTTAAAAACTTACGACTTTTTCACTTTAGCTTACGATGTGTTATACGACGGGTCCGTTTGTAACTTCTGACACTCAATTGTCATTATAAGTACTTAGATTTGGTTCGAAGAAGTCTGTTAAAAAGGTTATTCTTTTGCGAAAATCACTAAATTTTATACTGTGCATATATTGCGTGTACAGTAAACAGTTGGAAACTGGATTGTATATCAGCCTAATAATAAACCATAGTTGTCTGTCTGATTCTGACTTCATGTATCACATAATTCAGATTTGTGGATAGTAATGTCAACTACGTGTACATATTTATGTAAGTGCTTTATAACACTAGATTTGAACAGATATGTAAATGAATGAGGCATAAATAAACTGTAAAACATATATTATCTTAAGATATATACATAACTGAGAGAAAATCACGCGAGAACGATCCAAAGTGAGTATAATCTTATATTTCTTAACAAATTTCACACATAGATTTGACCAAGCCAATTAAACCATATTTATTTTTCATAACCCCCAAGCTCAATAGGCCAAAGTTTTTATGCTTTTTTGCTTTACCTTTTTTGCAAATATAAAAGTCCCAGGAGGTAAAAAAAATGCAAAAACAACAACAAAACAAAGACAATATATAGAATATATATAATATAATTTACTTAATTTACTCTTCTTTTTAAAAAATAACAAATTCCCGCTCTAAGTGTATTATGTATCATATATTGGTTAAAAGTTTTAGCTCGAATATATGCGCCACATGTGCGTGTAGAAACACTTTTTAGTCAGGAGAAAGGCCCTCTTGAACCTCCTGGGCTCAAAGCGGACACCATAATTTACAACATCATTGATATATATTCAAAATAGATTCAATAAATTGAATTGCCAAAACATGCATTATCAACCTCATAATGTGATCAAACTAAAGCTTTATCTGCTTCAGTCCTCACAGAAATTCAACGTCTTTTTTCATATTTAAGCAATTTTCAATTTGTTGATTTTGATTTCCCCTTATTTTGGCTTTCTAAAAAAACCTATATGGTCAGTGGGTATGAGAAATGAGAAATGAAAAACAAAATAACTCTGGCCTTACGAGAAACACTTAGATATCGGAAATCACCTTGATCTTTACCAAACTTACCCACTGAACCGTCCAGTTATATCAATGCAGTAGGTTGTAAAATTATGTTTTCTTCGGGGAGTTCTAATTGTATACAGTCAAGTGTTCAATCTGTCAACAATTACCAAACGTAATGTACTGTTAATAATTAGGATTTCAGTTTGTGAATGGTATTGAATAGTTTATAGCAGTCTTATCACCAAATAGGCTTGAATACAGGTCAAAAGTTATTGGCAACCATTTATTACACAGGAAAAGCTAATTTTTATCCACCGTTGGCTCATTTAAATGGTAATTCATTCAACCATGTTTCAGGTAAGTTCAGCTTTTTCAAGGGTCAATACATAAGCCAGTTTTGTTTGTTCTCAGGTATTTATTTTGTGCTTTCAGTCTCAATTGATTTAAAGGGGCTCATTCACAGATGGGCGAACATTCTATGATAAATTCGGACACAAGTGTATGTCCATTGAAATCATTTATATTCCATTTCAACATATACTCCGATGTAACAGATATTATACAATTGTACTATCTGACATAAAACAGTCGTCACAATCATCCCTGCTTGTACCATCGAGGGGTTTCCCCGTTTATAAATTTACGGAATTTCCGTTTTTCGCTCTCTTCAATTACTCTCTTGCGAATCATATTAGAACACGAAAATGGGAAGAACAAATACGCATGCGCAGTATCACAGTGCAAAAGACAACTGCTGATGGCCAGCCAAACTTCGACCCTTAACTAAATTCGTTTCACGTTACTTACGCGATGTAATTTCACCATTTTAATTGTCGAAAGCAAGAAAGCCTTTGGTCATCTTGAAGTCATTTATCTATCAGTAGAGGTAGTTTAAGACCTGAAACAAAACTATGGACGATATTTTTAATTTTGAAAATATGTTTCGTATTTTTTGTCAATTCGCAATCGGTGAATAAGCCGCTTAAAGGTTATACTCTAATAGCAAGGCAGTATATAAATCCACTGGTCCTAGAATTCTTACAGGTAAAACTAAACCAGAACCCTTACAATTTCTCTTCTTCATTTTTTATGAACACTAGAAAACTTTAACATTTTTCAAGACTCTTTGTGTCTGAAATAAGGCACAAAGATCAACGGGGGTGTCCTCCAACTATAATAAGTCTGACGTCGCGATAAGGCGGAACTATTGTCGAAGTAATGTAAGACTAATAAAAACTCTATTTTTCATAGGTAAAAGCTTTCTAGCTATGAGTCTACGAAGGTCTGTGCGTGATTGTAACCAGGGTTAAATGGAATTTTCTTAAACCATGAAAGCTGGAAAAGTTGTCAGATGGCCTGTAATGTGTATGTGTGACTTTAACCCTTTCGTCGCTATAGGCGACTCTGTGATGTGGGTTTTGCAAACAGTTTGAATCTGGACGAAACGCCGATAAATTCGGCGTCCCGTCATCCTGATAATGTTTTTAAACAAACATTGAAGAAATATTCAACATAAAAAGTTTGAGACAGACGACAATATATGCAGACGAACATTTTTGGCGCAGAAAGGGTTAAACCCAAACAGAAAACAACAAAAAAGAGCACAAATAACGAATAACATGTCATTTTGTTAGATGTAAATTATAAGTAGTAGGCGAGGGTGGGGATTAAAGGGTCGTAAAGGGGTGGGGAGTTCGAACCCGGGCTTGGGCCTTACGAACTTTCATTGAGGTAGCTATCCAGGTGCTTGTAAAAGATCCGTGTGTTTTACCCAGAGGTCTTTCTTCCCCACATGCGTCTTCCTTCCTCACAAAAAAAGTTGGCAATGTTGCCATAGGAACCAAAATGTGTCCGTGTGACACTTAAAAGCTAAATAAACAACATGCTGGGAACTCATTATTTCATCAGAGAGGCTGCAAGGCTGAGCTATGATGGGTTCAAACTTGAAACCCTGCATTTGTGTAAACTGTACGAATATAAAGTGTGTGTACATCTCTTGTGCAGCTTACGAGTTTTAGACATGCCGCAAGGTTGGTTTTTTTTGTTTTTTTTTTTTTTTTTTTTTTTTTTTGGGGGGGTGGGGGGGGGCTCAATCATACTGTAAGGCTTTAGCTGTTCTGGACTTAATATATAAGAATATCCAGATCTGTACTTCTTCCCCTTACAACTGTAACTTGATGATAAGCGAGTTGAGTAGAACAGTAAATGTTGCTGTTTACCTGTGAGTTAGTAAAAACACAAACCAAGCAACAAAACATCCAAACCCAACATCCTATCTATGTATCTTTATTGTACATCTTCTTCTCTACAGGTTCAACATGCTCGAAAATGATGAATGCTTCAACATGAAAAAGCTAGTTCTCAATATGATTAAGGATTTCCAAAAGACAGAACAAGGAGACATTGTCTTTCCTGGCTATCTTAAATAAACATTAAATCTAAACTCTAATAACTTGGATAAAAAACAACAACACCCATCAGGCTTCTCCTCCTGATCAAATGTGTCTAATTTGCGAAACATGCCGAGTTTATTAAGAACAAAATTAACAGCTAAAAGGTCCCATGCCTCTTCGGAAGTTGACTTATTTGAAAGCGTTACACTCCATTTGAACATTACCGGTATTCCAGCTGTTATAAAATGTATACAAAGTACTAAAATTGCGTTTTAATATATCGCAAGAACGATATTTATCGATTCGCGCGTTCACCAATTCGAGATGATTTAGGTCAAAATTACTTGGGGTAACACAACAGAATTAGGAGGACTGAAAGCTTTACAAATAAAGCAACCAATAAAGCGAATTTATCCAAATAAAGAGAAAGAGACATTTAGGCCGGTTAATGCCATCAATTTGTTTTACATAAAATTTCTATACTTTAAAATGGCACGGGATTTTTTATGTCTGATATATACTTTTTTTTATTCCAGATAATTTGTTTGTTGTTGTGTTTTATGGGTATTTAAAGTCTATTTCACAGACTGGCGTATTAAAGGGATGTTGGTTTATCTGTGGTCCTGGATAATTACATCTCTACAACTAACTGAACACTTTTCCCCATAGCATAGGAAGGTTGGAGACAACTAAATTTTGAAATTGTATTTGCCTATATCCATAATGTATATAACCGGAAAGGTAATTATGGTTCTCATACCTCAGAGTGTATCTTGGATAATAACCAATGAAGTATATGATATGTCTGTAAATCTTATAGACTAAAAAAAAAGGACAATAAATAAAACATCATGTTTACGTCTCATCAAGGTAATTTATCTTTGTTCAGATGTGGCAAAAATTTTACTGCTCTTTCATTGACCGACACCCCAACGACCTTCCCACCCCAACCCCAGGGTTATAAAAAAATGAAGAAATTCTTACTTCAAGTCTGTTGTAGGATTCAAGGACACCCTTCTTTACTGATAAAGAATAGAAAGAATTATACAGCATTTTCTAAAAGCACGATGCCATTTGGAGCTTTTGTTTCTAAAGCTATAATGTGTGGCTTAATACTGTTTTTGATGTATTTACATTTTAAGGTAGCACACTTAACAACACATAATTTACCGAAAGTAAAATTTAACATTAAGTGTCAAAGTGAGATTTAAAATATCAGCATGGTTTAACACTAAATGTCTGGCAAGATAACGCTGACATACCTGTAAATAGGGCTAATAACTTTATAAATTACACGCAAAACAAAATGACCATTTCATCAATATGAGTTTAACTATTTCACTCTTAGCCAATTTTCTCAGGAAATTATCCTTCATTTTTATACACATAAAATATCCATTGAAATTTCACAAAAGTTTACATCCTCTCATGAAAGTCTAAAATACATTTCATACATTTGCTTTTAACAAACTACCTTGTTTTTGCAGGCAGAATCACGTCTTTAGCCTGAGTGGTAAATTGCTGATTTATGATATACTGTTGAAATGATGAGATATTTGTTTTTAAAAATACGTGAGTTAAGGATTAAAACGGTTATGATCTGTATTAAATGATGGGAAGATGTTTGAATGAATTATTTGTATAACTATGAAATTGAATATACGTGTAGATATTCATACATACAATAAGACCTTGCAGAAAGTAATTCATTATTTTCATCACCATTATCATGAGCATCATTCATGGTGATGACAACTCTCAAGATTGAAGATGCTTTTGTTCATTTCATGAGATCTATTTTATGAAATATTTCTTAAAAATACTCAGTAGAATGGATGTTTTTTTCAAGTAGAATATGAAGTAATAGCTAATTCATACATTAACATTATGCACCTGTAGCAAGATATAAAGATCATTCCATTTCTTGGCTATACGAGCAGAGTTAATAACTAATTTGAACAATCTAATTTGAGTACACTAAAGCATATCCTTTTATAGTTTGTGCTTTGGTATTGTTGTTTCTTTTATTTGTTATACCTGTTGGCATTATTTGAGTGTTTTGCATTGGGTTGGGTCAGATGCGTTATCATACATTCATATTTCAGGTAATATATGGAAATGTTGCCAGCTTTTAATGGTGGAAAAAGATCCGGGGTGTCACTGGATAGAACCACAGACCTTCCGAATACTAAGTTTTCTCGCAATAATTGCTAACGCGAACCAACAACCACACAACATTGAAGACTCAAGTGGCTGCAAGTCCACAGCTTTAATCATCGAGCATCAAAAGTAAAACAAAAATGTATATTGTCCCGATCATAAAAACTCTCTTTTCAGACAAATCTGAGTTGTCAATCACTTAACTACTATGGAAAAGGCAAAATGCTGATATCACAATGCTGATATAAAATGCTCATGGCGAAGTTCATTTGGTGTAGAAATAAAACCACGGAAATCAAGACACAAACATTTCATGCAATCTCCAAATTGCAGAAACCTACAATAGCTATTCTCTGCTAGTTTATGACATTGTAATTAATTCCTTCACATTAAATTGTCTGTGTTAAGAGGCCAGCAGCTCTGAAACCCTGGCACTGAAGACTTGCAGGCCAGCACTTTATCTATAGGTGTGAGTAAACGTACAACAAAAACTGCTTGTTTCCTCAGGCTGTATAAAAACCATATCACAGCTTCTTCGAACCTTATGATGTAACTTGTTTAGATGAATACTTCCGATTCCATTCAGGAAAGACGCCATTCAAAGAAATGTTAAACAGGATGGAACTTTTTGTTGTGTAGGAGTAAAGTATACAATGTACCATCATTGAGAAATATCTTTGTTTTAATTCAGCAAGCAATATCCTCTGTTTAACAACATTGCATTTTTTTCTAAAATTATCAACGCAGCACTTATCCTTTTCACAATCAAAGTCCTGAAGGTACTGAGGTTGTTCGGTACGTAATAGTCTGGAAATATTGCAGATCTTATAGTAGCTGACACATGAGAAGTATGAATACATTTGTGCTGAAAGCTAAATCCGTTGAAATTATGTCTAAATAAAGGAGTTTTTCTTACGTGTCATCTCGAACCTAATTCCCCACAAAAACATTCTGACCAGATTGAAAAAAAAATGAAATTTGACAGAGCGTAATAAAATTACCATTACTGATTTTCTTATTGGGGCAACAGTTTCAAGGAAAAGTTAGCCATGTAGTGACAACTCGCTCTGCGCTTGGATGAAACATTATTTTACGAACTAAGATGGCTTATAGGAATGTCATAGAGATTTGGCGAATTAACTTTTGTGTTACAGGTAATTGTTTTGAATCTGAGCCAGAAAAGCAGATTTACAATTTGTCCATACATCCATGTAGTAAAAGTAGCTTCCCCTGAGACAGCCATATCTTTCAAAAAAACAATATATGACTAGAAGGAATTTAACAAATGGCCATCTAAGCAACATTTCTGTCAAAATGTTTTGACATCAATGCAGCTGTTTCTGAGAAGAAGATTTTTATTTGTTGCTATGAGTTCTGCACATAATTCATTTTCAATGGAATCTAGAAGAGGATAAACCAAAGAAACTTCAAGTGAATCTAGTAAAACTTTGCCATAGAAGTAAAAGAGTTGATGAAACGTAATATCTAATGAATATATATATATATATAAATGATTTTTTAAATGAAAAATTAAAAGAAAATGAAGAGATAAAAAATGTAAAACATCCTCCTGACCAGGGGTTAGATACCGCGCGGTCAACCATCTAACCGGAAACCGCGACAAACGTTGCTTAACTTTGTAAAGCTTGCAGAGTGCTAAACCGCGTGGTTTGCAATATAGCCGTTATATAGAGTATGTAAGGTATATTTGTTTAAAATTATATTGCACTGCATAAACAAGGTACATCAAAGGTATAATTGAAGCAAACTCCCTGGAAAAAATAACTGTGATGTCACACATTGACAGTTTAGATAGAAGATCCTTGCGCCATTGATAAAATCTGGCCTACTTTTGTCTATTGAAACCGGAAAGAATACATCGGAACGTGAATAAGAAACGGGATTTCTGAATTCGAATTGTAATGTTGTTTGTACTGAACAACAAAAACAGTATTGCTTATAGAAATACTATGTATTGTCGTCAGCCAATCACAAACATCGAGTTCTGAAAATAATATTTAAAGATTTCAAGATTTTATTTCAAACGTGTACAATGAGTACATCGCTTACATATAAATAAGAAAGTAAATTATAACGTGGTCACTGTCAGAGTATGAATTATTCTTAGACTGAATTACATTAATACATGTATGAACAATAGTCAATTAAAACATACAACAACCGAGCAGTACGTGTAATATGTTGGTGTTGTTGTTGGGTCTGGGATTGGCTAATAGAGAGTTTCTCATTGCAAATGCGAGTACTTGTTTTAAAATAACTTGAAAGATTTATCAGCTTCTTTCTGGATTTAGAATTCAGTAAAGATAAAAAAAAGAGTTCATTCTCAAGAATGTTTTACAGCCTCTGACCCTGCAGGTTTCTAACTCACGGATAAGCTATTAGTTAACGAGTGAAAGGATTGTTTTACCACATATCAACCAATATATACTGTCCATATATTATTTGTCTGATTCCGACAATCATATAACAAATTTCTTAACATGAGAATGATTCCATACTCGGGGTTTCCCACTTAAGGATTGAGGAGGAATGATTGGGTAAAAAAGGTTTCCGGTACATTTACTCACAAAAGCTACACAATAGTGTCAGGGGTCAAAAAGGCAGTTAGTGAGATAGTAGAAATTTGTCATTTTAATTTCTTAGAAGTTGGGGTCGTATGTCAAACATGGTGATATGTCTGAAGTTTAATAAAAACGCCATGTGCTGGTGAAAATAATGTATATTGTATATCAGTTATTTATAATATATCGATGAAAGTGTTACTTCGGAGTTTTTATAGATAAAATACGTGGAAAGTTGTTGGAAGAACGACTCATTTACACAAAAGTCCCCTTTTCAATGCATAGGTGTCCAGGCCAACAAAGTGCAAGATGGTGTTCAATGCCTGAGAATGTTGTGAGAACTTAACGCAATACTAAACTAACTAACAGGTAACAAAAAAGAAGACACGGTGACTTTGTACTGACCCATCAATTTCCACGAACAAATAAATCAATGCCACACAGAGCAACTGGTGCAAGTCTAGACAGAGAAAGATCAATATATAGCCATCACCTCATACCGACCTTCGTTTTCCCCTCAAAGACAACAAAACAAGTATCCATCTCCAACAACAGCTCTTGTGCAGATGCTGGTATCAGCTGGTAGACGTTCTTTGCAAGATTTATAACGGGTGACACAGGTGTGGGGGACACGGTAGTTTAACCTTTCTGTCGCATTTTATTTTGACCTCCAATATCTAAATGTCATGATCAGTCTGTATCTCAGATATCATTTATATTGTAATAAACCTGACTGTATTGCCCCAACACATAAAGTCTTTGTAGTTATAAATGTTATTATTTTATATAATCAAGCTATATACATGAGAAAATGAGTGTTACAGACACTGCCTGTCTCAGAGTTCATAAAACGTTATTGAGCATTGGCTCTTTTTCATGCTATATAATCATATGTTAGGAATCGGGAAATGTATCGAGAACTGGCATAGGAGCCAGAAGACGCCACGCCACCGTTGTTGTTTCTTTAATTAAATCACTTGTAACATATTCAGCAGTTTTCGGTTCTCTTA
>JAULCC010353329.1:0-11673 GCA_032358795.1 Nuttallia obscurata | reverse complement strand
ACTCATTTAGCAAATCCAAACCCATATACCCTAAAACGTTTACTTTGAAACACATTTCTTATTTCTATCACCACATGATTTTTTTTTATATATATTTTAAAGACCTGTCTTGCGTAACAATTGCAAGACTATTATATTTACCCCTGACAGATGCACTTTTTATTTTATCTATTTATATTATTATCATTTTTATTCTGGCTACTAGAAGCATATTTCCTACTTCTTATAAATAACGCTATTTAATGCACAAAATATCATAAGTTGTCTTAAAAACATTTTTATTTATTTTATTTTTTTTTTTGGTACAGTAATTTGTTTTTCATATTTTTAACTCTCTGACTTGCCATTAAAACTAAAAGATTTTTTTTAAAACTCAGACTATGCACTTAGAAATATATCTGTTCTTTTATTTTGAAAATATCTTCGTTCTGTCACTCAGTTTATTTTTATTTTCTCAGGACTATTATAGACGAACACTTAGGCATCACTTAAATACTCCTTACAACCTAAACCTGTTGCATTTCCACAAAAATACTACCACATATACCGAGAAAAATCACACATCTATCTTTCTCTTCCTTACTGAAATAGGCGTCTGACAAATCAATCCTTATGAGTTTTGCAATTCCTATTTATTGCTCATCACATTTGTCAAATTCCTTATTTCCTTCGCCCCTTATGCTCTCTAGAATTTCTTTTAACTCTTATGCTTAATACCTATAGTAGATAATAAACCAAGTGACTAAACTGTGTCCATGATAATCCAAGTATTGAATTATCTTTCTTCTCTAATTATCTTTTCATCAAAATGCAAGTCAAAATAATCTCTATTGGATAATTTCATAACTCAAATCAAACCTATGGAAAAATACATTCTCTGCTTTTTCATTACTTATATTCAACAACTGAATAAATTAACCATACCCACATGTACACATATTTCCAGTATGAAACATACTTAAAACTTAGTCTAGCCAATATCTTAGTACAATAGAAGAATTTCCTCCCGTCTGTATTAAGACTTTCTAATTTACTTGTAATAACTGTATTCCCTCCAAAATGAATACACCCATATTGACAGTATACTGTTTTATGTTTTTTTTCTTCCTTTATTAATCCATAAGTGCCAAAACTCGTTTTAAAGCTAGTAACCAGATTAACTACGGTACGCAGTAATTGTACCAATTTAAACAGATGTTTTTCATAAGCCATTGTTTGTAAATTATGTTTTTGAAGGTACTTACCAAATTTCCTTTTTCCTTCCATTTGTCCATTTTTCAATAAAATCCATGGTCACGGCAACCAAAATTTGTTAAAGGAATTGCTTGAAAAATGGTTTGAAAAATGGTCATGTGCCTTATAAATGAACTTTAAATATAACCAAAACACAACACTTGTAAATCTATAAGACGATTTGCGCGCCGGACTATGAAGTTGAAAATTTTCTTTGCTGAAGGCTCGGGTTCGATCCCGGCTTTAGGTATTTTTGCAGTTTTCATATTTTTGCAGTTTTTGTTTTTTTATTCTTATTTTTGTTTTCAATTAATATCTGTTGTACAAAGTATTTACTTTAAATTGACCCACTTTTTTTATTACAATTATACTTTCTAGTCTCGATAGCAAGGCAGTCAGTAATTAAATGTGTTCTAAAAATATAAGATTTATCACATGGCGTTGCTTATTTCCGGAGTAATGCAATCATCACGTTTTTTTATACAAACAACACGTTGCATATAAGAACCGATTTACCCGACCTATATATTCATCCGCGGCATAATTAACAGAATAAAATTAACCGTTGCTTTGTTAAAATTTAGTTTTTTTATTTGTTTAAGTTTTAAGTTTTATGCAGCTTCGAATTCTATACAGGGGTTTGATTGACCTTTTTACTAAAAAGTGGATTTACCTGTTTGGCTCATGAATCATGATAATAATCAATCAACGATTATCATTCGTCGTTATTTAGTCAACGTCATGCATTAGAAATAGCTAATTGGAAATTATAGCTTTCTTCTTCCTTGTGTCATGTGATAAAAAGAATATCAGATTCGTTTTCACTTTATATAAAATTTTATTAGACTCGTCCTGAAACCTTTTTTAAGCTCGCCAGAGGCTCGCTTAATAAAGATTCGTGTACTCGTCTACCAAGATTGTATATAAAGTGAAAACTCATCAGATATCCTCTATGTATGATTGATATTTAACTTTTTGTGATCATGATATGTTTGATACTATGTTGAATAAGAAAATACATTCAACTGTGCCCTTCTTATCTCGAAAACCAAGTTGTGAATAATTCCGTTTCACACCATTTTTTCAAACGGTTTCTAAGATAAAGAAAGAGTTTTAATACCACCAATGTGATACCATGGTTATTAACCTGGACTGAAGAGGCACCCATTTTTGTGTATATAATACCGGTTGGCTAAGTCTACGGATAACAACAAATAAGGAAATAAGAAATCTTAAGAATTTATGAAAACATCTGCAATTATCTTTGATTGCGTTTCAGTGAATAAATGATAGAATGGATTATTTCAAAATCATTTGTTTGTCTAAAGATTTGTTTGCAGTCACAATATTTCAAGCCTCTCATTTCAATTCAACGATAACATGTATCCTATATCATTGAACATCCTTAACTTTCTTAACATAAAATTCTTTAACCAATATATTGTGAAATGCATGCTTCTTTTTGAACAATTCTGTATTAATTTTGTTCAAAAGCCAATTAGCGCAGAATTTAAGTTGTTTGTGATATTTTTATATTTTTAACAGAAATTACGAAACAGGCTAATTCCAAACGTGACGTGGGATTATCCGTCGTCGTTGGTCCATTTTATTTGAACCTTGCGATGATATTAGAGGACATCGGTATACCCTACGTCGTCACAGACCACATGGGTTTCGACTGGTCCGATATCAGTCGCGTTGACGATACCGTACGATGGAAGAATATCGTAGAGGTTCGCCCTCCCATGTCCGAGTTTAACAGCGCAATTGTAGACTTTATCTCAGTCCAAGGATGGGAAAGTGCCGTGATGATCATGCCAGAGGATCCGAAAGATAACCAAGGTCAAGCAAATTTTTCTGTCTGTTTTACAAGAAATGTGTTACATTGATCGCTTCTTTCGAAAACAAATCCAAAGTTTATTGCTTAGAATTGATTTCACTGAAACCAACTTTTATTTTCATTAAACAAGCAGAAGAATAATCCTCTACTTTCTCGTCCTGTCTTTCTTTCTCTCTCATTTTCTCTTATTTTTTCTCTTCATTTTTTCTCCTTTCCTTTCTCGCTTTTTTTTTCGAAGACAATCAGTCATTTCTTATGTAGAGAGTGCTGATAAAGAGTATAGGTCGATTGATTCAAATCCATGTGTTTCAGCAAGGATTGCTTCAATATACAGATAACAAAATAGAAATGTTGTTGATTTAATATATTTCTTTTTTAATGAATTTGGATAATAAATAAAATTAACGACAATTGGCAATGATGGAGAAATAACGTGTCTGAAATTCTGCTTCGTTTTATTCTATAGATAAGAATTATTTTCATGGCAATAAAACCAAATATCCAACTACGGGTATCCTTTTACACCTTTTATCAGTCTCCGAATGTGACATGAGCTGATATAAGATTTAAAGGGGATTCCCCTTAAAGTTTTAATAGATCTATACTTTTCTTCCAGATTCCCCCAAAAATATTATAAATACTATGAGTAAGAACAAAATGATAATGCGCAATATGGCTATAAAAAGCTTTTTTACGGTTTTTAATTTAGTTTATCTTGAAAACTTTTATTGAACACCAACCATTTGAACTTGGAACTTACGAGAATGTCCAGATATCGGCACTAGTGGAACCCTTTAAATGCGAACAGTTTTTTGGCAGGGTAGACACGAACGATAGCGGAAAACCATCGGGAGATAACGGGGCTAAAACACTTGACGAATAAATCTAAATTGCAGACGAACAAGATTGCCCCATGTTCACAAATCTTTTCAAAATAAGGATCAGGAACATGGGAGTTCTACATGACGAGTTAGCGAGATTTATCATTAAATCAGAATGATGTGATACATAACAATATATTACTGAAGCTACTTGCTTCTCGAAAAGAAAAAAGAAAAAAGATCGTTATGAATGCCTATCTACATTTACAATTTTTTAGAATGCCAGAATCTAGCCAGACAAATGGTAGAACACAACATATCTCCCATATCGTATTCGTTGAAATTTGATGACGCGTCGGTCATGCGCAACAATACGGCGGAAGTTCTTCGAAATGTGCAGATGTTGGAACAGAAGAAAATTATCATATGTAGTCCAAGGGATGAGAAGTATCATCTGATAAAACTTGCGCTTGAAGAGGTGTGTAGTTATGTTTTTAAAAGGTATTCTTAATTTCTTATTCATTGCTTTATCTTAATTACTTAAATATAATTCTAAAGAAAAAGGCAACCAAAAAATTGAATGCATCTTGAATTGAAGTTAATGCTACAAGAATAACTACAGTGAAATAATTTGTAAATTCTAGAATTTTAAAATTATAAAAAAAATTGTGGAAGCTCATTTGCATTAAAATTATACAAATGAGATAGATTGTGTCCTGAAATTGGTACTAAAAGGGCTAATAATTTTTTATGTCATTTCTGTAATCTGTTACCAAAACCTATTGTATCTAATTAAGGAAACATGAAAATTGTTTTAGAAACAGTATAGGAGTGTGGGGGTGACGTCACAAAATTCAAGATGGCCACCCCCCTTATCCGTCATTTTATTGAATTTTAAATAGACATATCTATCTTATTCGAAGTCAAATTTTAAAACCTTTTTTTCATTTTTGTGAATGATTTTAAGATATCGTATATATGTTACAGTCAAACTGTGAAAGCCATTTCATGAAATGGCTAAAAAATTAGCCTTTTCGTGAAAGTCAGAAGTCATTTTTTTGAATAATATTTGTTTTCCTTTATGGTTATTTTGGTAGACGGTTTTATGTAGTTTAAAAATTGGTAAAACAATAAAATATTTGCATTTTTTACACAATTTGGAAGAACTGAAATTGTGCAAATATATCTACCGATGACAAATTATTGTACTTTCAAATTTACCATAAAATGAAAAAACACATTCGTTTGTATTTCCTCTTTTGTATGTTATATCGCATCATGAGACATATATTGACATATTCAAACAACAGTAAAAACATTTTTACCATATTTTCTAAATGAAAAAAGTTATGATTTAACCATAATCTCACATTAGACAGGATAAATTTAATTTGATATTGTAACGATAACTTTTTTAAAAATGACTTAGTTATATTTTTTTTCAATACTCCATTAGATGATAGATGATATACGCGTATTATACACTCAAGAACCAGAATTTGAACACTACAAATCGAGCAAAATGTGACACCAAATGTCATCAGAAGCTATAAAATTTATATTGTTCTTATGATAAAATCATACAATGTGCTGTTACATCTGATCTCTGTTGTTAACTCGTTTTAACAGTTTTAAGAACCAACTTCATGGGAGGCAACTCCTGTGAGTTTGATAAAAATAATAATGTCGTAAAAATTGCATTATATTTCACTTTATTTCTACAAAATAGAAATTGCTTTATGAAAATCTAAACATGACATTAGCAGTTTAAACTACATATTTATGAGTAATTTCGACAAAGATATTTTTACGACTTGCCGTTATTCGGCATTAACGGAGAAAAGACTGACTTTAATAATTCTTAAATGAATGAAGGTACCAAATTATCTTTATTCCAGATAAAAAATAAAAAATGCTTGATTCTTCACGGTATATTTCTTAAATTTTGACCCGCTTTGACCACCTGATTCTTATACCTTCCCAAAGACTTTTGATTTTAGCCATTTAGAAATGGCTGGAGCAATAGTTCAACCATTTCATGAAAAAGCCTAAAAAAGCCTAAAATATTGAGCCATTTCATGAAATGGCTGAGTGATTTGGTCATTTCACTGAAAGGATAAATGTTTAAGCCATTTTAACCATTTCAGGAAATGCCTGATTTCACAGATTGACTATAACATATATAAGACCTTCTTATTTTTAGGGCTGCATTTTCTTTATCCTTGCAAAAGTAAAAGAAATTAGTTGAATTATTTTCAGAACATGTGCCGACAGTCTCAATTGCCGATATAGGTATTGAAAAACAGTTTCTGTAAACAAGTTTAATTAGCTCACTTGAGTCAGACGCTGATGGTGAACTATTGTGACCGGTGTTCGTACGGCGTCAGGTGTCCGTCGTCAAGTCAACAATTGCTTCAGTCGACATTTCCTCCTGAACAGCTTTGCCAATTTTGATAAAATTTTACAGGTGTCCCCTTTCAAAATTGTTCAAAGAATTTGATAACATGCAAAATTCTGGTTGCCATGGCAACAGAGAGGAAACACTTTTATAAATGTTTCTTGTTCAAATTATTATGAACAGTAAAAATAGGGCTGTCAGGGATGGAGTCAGTTGAATTTAGTAAAAAAAAATTTTAGAAAAAGTTGCCACATTTGAAAATACTGTGACATAAATGTTCCTTGATTGAGAAAAGATTATAAAAGATTGTTTAAATCATTTGGATCAGTGAAAACACATGACCTCCAATTTTCTTTATATTGTATCTAGTGAAAACTTAGATATTCTTCTTCTCCAAAACTAGTTGCCAGATTTAAAATAGTTTGGCTGACAATAAAAATTGCTAGAGCAAAAATGCTGATAAGATATAAGAACTTTTACAAAGAAGAATGCTGCCATGTCTAGGGTAATCGTGGCCGTCTTGTATTTTCGATATACCATGATCTCGAATTTTCTATTTATCACATTTCTCTAGATAAAAGTGTTTTCTTGACCATCATCTGACCACTCAGCACTTTATTGCTTAAATATAAACAGATTGCAATTTGGTCAAAAACATGTATCAAAATGAAACACATCTTCAATATCTGATGTATATGATTCGTTTCTTGGTATTTTATTTCTCGAATATATCCCTGTAAATATTCTTCAGAACATGTGCCGACAGTCTCAATTACCGATATAGGTATTGAAAAACTTAGTATCAAGATAACCTAGCTGGATGCATACTATCCTTATCGCTGAGCTAGGGGAAATGACGGGCAGCAATTATCACTAATGTTCCATATTCTCTCTGTATCTATATATTTCTTGCAAAATCTATATCAAAATGGCCATGAAAAGTGAAATCAAACCCCGAAATGCATAATAATTCAAACAAGCCTACAGGAAAAGTCAACTTTCTTGTATGTCATGAAATTCTCGACCAGCAGGGTTGTAAAATGCTTTACACAGCGCTCGGAAACATATTGTTCAAAAATTGTCAGAAAACAACATCCCAACAACCAGATTATGCAAATCACAAGTCACAAGATATTCCAGCTAGATAACCATCATAACCACATTAGTGAATATTATCACACAAGAACTACTAAATTGCAGCGAACCGAAATCACCAGTTTAACCAGTTTTGCCAATTACCAAAAATGTATCTACGAATACGGCACATCATACTTCAAATTGCATATTTTATGATCATTCTAATATAGGGTTTGCAAGAAATATTTTGGTGGAACAATCAGCATAAATGTTATTTCATCCTCAACCCACAAATCAACAAGGTATCGACCCAATTCCTGGAAAAACGAAACGTCTCAACATTGAAAAAAAATCTGAACAAATGTCTACACAGATTTTCATCAATAACGATCTTCATCATTTACGTATCGTTTTTGATCACATAACGTTGCTTATTTCCGGTGTAATATAATCATCACGTATTTTCCGGGCAGTATACAGTAGTTGGGGATTCCGCCTCGGGCAAGACACACAAACTTTCAATTTGTCTCTGGTTGCAGCCGAAACTCACACCTGAAAAAAGATATACACCTGATCTGAGACAAAATTCAGACATCAATACAAATAATCGCCAAACTACCACTGAAACCCCTATTTTGAACTGTTCTGGATTTCAGAAAACCCTTTTGTAGCCTCGGAAATAGTCGCAAAAACCCATGAAAATCAGAAAAATACTAAAAAATGTTTGTAAACCTTAACCAGTTAGGACAAAAGAAGCAGTTCTTTTTTTTGGATTTTCAAATTGTGCCCACCTGACAAAAAGGTCCAAAACAATATGGTATACAGCTACTTTTTCTACAATCCTTCTCTGTTTAACACCTTTTACAAAACAGTGCAGAATTTGACAGCTAGAGCCAGCTGGGGCAGTATCGCATTTTCCCTTCTATCTAAAACATCAATAAAGATCATTACCTTTGTGCACAGTCTGGAGAAAACATGTGCCACAGCAAGATTTTAGTACCAAACAATCAAGGATAATCGTTTCTTCGTTATAACAAACTCTTCAAAACTGCATAAGTAGTAAATAAGGAATTTTACCGGGGCCAAAAGGCGAAAATGAGGCTCTACTGTGGACTGCTAACTTTTAACTGCTTCATATAAGAACCGATTTATCCGAACTTTATATTCATCCGCGGCAAAGTTTACAGAATGAAACTTATTGTTGAAGTTAAAATTTAGTTGTTTTTATTTAAAATTTTAGTTTTATGCAGCTTCGAATTCTAGACAGGGGTTTGATAGACTTTTTCCACTTAAATGTTGATTTACGTTTTTGGCTTATGATTATCAATAGATTTAAAACAGCGTAGTTATTTGGTCAACGTCATGCATTTGAAGTAGCTAAATGGAATTTTCAGCTTTCTTCTTCCTTTATTGTTCTGTCATGTGATAAAAAGAATATCAGTTTCGTTTTCGCTTGATATAAAAATTTTATACGACTCGTCCTGGAACCTTTATTAAGCTCGCCAGAGACTCGCTTAATAAAGATTCTTGGATTATTTTAATATAATTTCATATAAAATGAAAACTCATCAGATATTGTCTTAACCTTATTCATAAATATTTGCTACATGTGAAGTCGGCAATAACAAATATAATAATAAGATCTACTTATCATTACAACAATCATGTGTGTATTCGGGTCTTATTTTTCGAAAATTAAAACATATGACGTGATAAAAACATAAAACTCGCTAAATTTTGTTAAAGTCCATTTGCTCGCAAAGGCATTTCTGGACTCGTTTATAAACTTTGATTTTTGTTTGTTTGTTTATTTGGAATTTAACGTCGCTTTAACAGTATTTTAGTCATACCGCGACGTCCAGCTTATTACAGGTGGAGGAAGACCCCGGGGAACATCTGTACCCTATTTTGGGCACAGAGTGCACCCGGGTTGAACCACTGACCTACCGCAAGCCAGCTGGAAGGCTTCCTCACTTGAAAAATCCGAAGTGCCCAGACCGTTTAACCATTTAACAGTTAGGGGCTGAGAGATTGCATGTCAATGACTATAACCACTCGGCCACGGAGGCCCCTATAAACTTTGAAATGAAATGACATCGAGTGTTAGATCCTGTATTACTATCTTTTTTCATGAAAAAAAATGTTCTCTGATTTCAAAATGCAATTTTTAAGTTTTTTACATACAATCTATTACTTCTTCATTTGCTATAAGATGTTTGATTATAGAAGAATTAATTCTTTTGCAGGCGATACTTTTCAGAATGCTGGTGGACAAAAGCTACAGTTTCTTTATCTTGGATCCGGTCAGTATAACATAAATTCCCGAGAAGTCTCAGTGTAAGGTCTTTTTGAAAAAGTTTTTTTTAAAAAGGAGACCAATTTATATACAAATCATAAATATAAATGTGAACTTCCAAATTTTAAATCAAATGGATAAACAATAAAAGAAATCCTAACCGATACAGGTAGATAAGACTTCCGGACCAATCAAACCAACCCACAACCAACCAAATAAAACATTACATTAAACAAAATTTACTTGACCAGAATACAAAAATTGCATGCATCTATGAATGAATTGAACAAAGGCAGAATGTATGCAGGATACAAAGAGATGATAAAACTTGAACCCTGTTTAATTGCACTAGATAAAAGGGATTACATAAACCTTCTAAAATTTAGAACTGGTAATCACCGTTTCCAACATTGATAGAAAGGAAATGTCGTCACTATCTGCTAGATGACATTGGTGATGAATTGCACTACTTTCATGCTTAAATGCCCTTTTTGAAATAATGAGCGAAAAGCAAATTTACATAAGTATTAATGTACCAGACCAAATATGAACACGTTCAAGGAATTTCTTAATTGTACTACCACAGCTTTTTTTGTTCCAAACTATAACCTAGTTGAATCATCGGTAAGCCAATTAATATAGATATAACAAGGAGACATTTACAGTGACAGAGAAAAATAGAAAACGCAATAATTTAGGAGGAAAAAAAACATACAAAAACATTTAGAGAAAGCCATAGACCAATGTCATGGGAATCGACCAAGTTTAAAAAAGGTTTTGTTTGTTTGTTTATTTGGAATTTAACGTCGCTTTAACAGTATTACAGCCATATCGCGACGTCCAGCTCATTACAGGTGGAGGAAGACCCTGGAGGACCTATTTACACTATTTCAGGCACAGAGTGCACCCAGGTAGAACCACCGACCTACCATAAGCCAGCTGGAAGGCTTCCTCACTTGAAAAATCCGAAGTGCCCAGACCGGGATTCGAACCAACAGCGGTGAGGGGCTGAGTGATTGCAAGTCAACGACTTGCCCCATTTAAAAAAAGGTATATTCACCAGTTAGAAAAGTTTTCTTGTACCAAAATCAATGTCGAACAATATGTTATTCTCTATTTTTGAGATCAAACGGATTATATTGAAAACAATCTTTACATCATTCTTAATCTAGACATTATTCAACATTTAGAGTGTCAATGAAACAGTAGCAGTTTTAACTTATTTATGAATGTTGTATGTAAAAAAAACTTTGACTCTTCAATTTTATATTGAGTTTTATTAAATGAAACAGTTGTATTATAACTTGATATAACAATCAATATATCTATAAAACATTTAATAACTACAAAAACTGTGTATGGCGTTCCATAAATAAACTATAAAGCTTTGTTATTTGATTTAAATTGATAATTTTATCGTTTTTTATTTAAAAAGTCAGAGAACTCAATTTGGCATATAAATAGTTTATTTCATAAGTTATGTAGTCCACCGACCTATTTTTACAATAATAGAGTCTATAAATGTACGTGAGTGACGAAAGAAATCACTATTTTCAAATAATGTTTGCGAATTAATGTATCACTATAAAATATACATTCAGTTGCAGGCTTTGCAAATATGTTGTTTCCAAATCAGACGCTAAGATAGTACGCAACTTATCTAGATTGCAGTATTCAATACATATGTATTACAGTATTCAAAACATATCATTGTAGCAATAAATAAATCTAGATTGCAGTATTCTATACATAGTTATTACCATATTCAGTACAAATTGTAATATTGAATAGACAACTATTATAGAGTTCAGTTCATAGTTATCATGATATTCAATATAAAATTATTGCAGTATTCAAACATAGTAATTGTAGTTTTCAATGCATAGACATAGTAGTATTAAATACAAAGTTATTGCGGTATACAATACATCGTAATTGTAGTTTTCAATGCATAGACATAGTAGTATTAAATACAAAGTTATTGCGGTATACAAACCATAGTAATTGT
>JAULCC010353107.1:0-10251 GCA_032358795.1 Nuttallia obscurata | reverse complement strand
TAATTCCAAACAGCAACTCTGAATTCGCATTTTAATCATAAGTTAAGACATAAATGCTTCTGAAAGGTCATTCCCATTTGACAGTTGTTGATTTGAATTGATACATATAGATCTTTTTAAATTGTTTTGATGTTGATTTCTCTTCATGCATAGACAGTATTCTTGCTGCAACATGAATTAACTGCAGGGACATTATAAATGGCTTAGATAACCCCCAGTGTTATACCATTTGATAGAAATTCCTGGAAATTTCTCTAAATTTGATACCAGAATTGGTGTGTGTGTTTGGTGCAAAACAGACTGACAGAGAAAATCAATAGGAATAGTTTGACAGAAATAGCACATATTTCTCAAGATAGTACAGCATACCCTCCAGTCTGTAGAGGCTGTACGCTGGTTAGCAGATCAATACAGAGACCTGTTTGTATCTTACATAATGGATAGTGCGCATGTAGTGGACATAAATTGGTCTGCAAATAAAACTCATTTATTGTTGGCTAGTGTTGGGAATATGACAACCTAGTTACAGGTGATTTGGCAGCTAGATCTAGTCATATAAAGGTAAGGGAAAGATTTATATATGGCAATGTAGGAACAAGACTGCTTACCTGTTGACTTTGGTATCATGAACGTATCTACATCTGTCTTCTGGCCAATGTATTGTCAGGAAGATATGACTGGATCTGTTATGGTGGAAATGTCACAACATGGTGACAGTTTATCAATATTGGTAGATTTTAAATGACTTTCGATGGCTTTAATGGTATTATTAAAGGTCTGTTCTGCAACAAACTTGCTACCCATAAAATTTGATGTGGTCTTTTGAACTGGTGGACTTTGTGTCAGTCTAGGTGTATGAATGTTTTTATGTTGATGGTAGAGAAACAGACTTTCAGGGGGACATGGACAAGATTGGACATTGGACATTTGATCATATTTTTGGAAAATAAGGTTTTGTCAATGTCTTGTCATAAAGTTGTCCATATTAACTTCCTGGTTTTTTTTTGGAAGCCAGGGATGTATGTGGTCATGGTCAGTGAAACATCTCAGGCACATCACTGTGAGAAAAATGACCAGGTATGGGAGTCCACTAAGTGGCAAATGTTCATGTTCAAGTCAGGACAAGTCGATGACATGCATGGTATTTAAATGAATCTTTGCCACAATGATCACCACAAGGTTAAGATGTGTTTTGGCACAAACCAACACCTGTAGCTTAAAGGTTAAGGTCACTATTGTTAAGAATAGATTTAAGTCTTATGTGAATTGTTTTTCCTGACATTGCCTTGTTTCATGTCAGTTAATTATCTTCAAATGAATATTTATGAAAACTAAATGGATGACATCAAGACATTTTACAGAATTTTTTTTTACACTGCTCTTTACTTCAAGAACAAGAATATCTAGAGTGGTTGGTGAAAATATTGCCTGGAACTGACCTGGTAAATATTGTGTCTGCTGTGGTCACTTGATATATTGGGTCATATTAGATCAATGGAAATTTTTTCTTCAAGTTGGGTACCCACTGTAATGTTATTCAAACTGTGCCAAGTTATAGTTTCAACGGTATTGTAGGGCATATATTACAGTATTATTCAAGAAAAGTTGAGTTTTTGCTTTAGTTATTTAGAAACATGGTCAAATTGTCTTTTGCCCCAGTCATTGTGTTTGCTGATGTGCTGGCAATCAGGGGTCAGTATAGAACTGTTCACCTGTCATGTACGGTACCAATGGTCTTGTTATCTGTAAGCCTACACATGTGAATCTTACACTGTCCACATTATCTGTTTGAAAGACAGATTGTCAGACAATTTTGCCTACACATGGTTGGACTATTTGTCTCCATGTAAGGTCCTTTTCTGGGTCTCTGAAAAAGGTTCAGAATGTGGACTCTCAGTTATGCTGACATTTGGTCTAAACTGTTGCAGAATGGTAATGTGTCTGTTGCTCTCAGAAATGGTCATGTTGTCAATTATTCCATTGTCAACAGGTGATAAGCATGAAGTTTGTCTGCAGAATGATCAGGTTTGCTTCCTGCAAAGTTTGTAGACAAGTGCAAAGCAGTTCACTGGCGACATCAGTGTTTGATGTGTGGAATTTTAGCCTGACTGGAAAACATTATGATAGTTGTTTTGAATATCAAACAGATGGCTTATATGTATTGTCTGTCTGGAGGTTTAAACATGATACAACTGAGACTAATTGGCCTTTCAACATCAAAATCAATCAAAGAATTGTGTCTGAAATATATGGCTTTAAATTATTGTCAACTGGTGCAAAAGCTTTAGAATAATGAAAAAAATATTTTTGTTTATTTTTGAAGAAAAAAAATATCACATTTGTCAACAGTTCAATTGTAATATTAGAGATAAAATAGATTTGGTAATTTCTAGATTTGCTAGTTATTGTAGTAAATAGTTAATTACCTGATAAATGTAATACTCCTGGTTTTCAGTTTTGCTGTTTAGGTTAATTGTATTTTGTAGAAATGATTTTTTTTCAGAGGAACCAAGGTAGATGAGTGAGAATTATTAATTAGCACAGTTTTATATTGCAGAATGTCATTCTAGCAAGCAACCACATAATAATAAAAGTTTGTTTATGATGTTAAGTTTACTTACTCCTATTTTAAACTTGAAAAAAATAAACAATGAAAACTTTCCATATAAAATCTTTAATAAATAGTTTATTTTAAAGGGTTTGAATTAGGCTAGTATGATGTAATAAGGAGATAAAAAAAGAAAACAACCTAATTGAGTATGCAGTTTCTTTCATAGACTGAATAGGTAAGGTATGAATTAATTTGACTGGTTGATGTTTATGGTTTAATGAATCTTAAAAATAGAAAAATTGTTAAGTGATAAATGAGAGTTAACATTAATCCAATCATATCTTTTGTTATAAGCTTGATCAGCATAATAGTGTTTGTAAATAGCAGCCAGTTTCATCGCTTGTTTGTAAAGATATACATTGTATACATTTGATAAAAAAAAAACAATATTTTACTTAAAACTTTTGTTTTTCTGTAATACATGATTACCAATAATATTCTGTTAACAGGTTTTCTTTTGGTGAAGGGCAGATGAGGCTTGATCAGGGTGGGTTTCTGGTATTTAAGTTTGACAACTTGAATAATGGCTAACAAGACATAACCATTGTTTTCTGTATTTTAGGAGAGGACAGTTTATCAGACCGAGGGGGTAGCGCATCCCCACTGGATACTTCATATGATAGGGTAAGTTTAGGGGTGGGGTTTGTGAAATGTCAATTGTATATGGTGTAGTTATGTGCCATTCTGTTCAACGCATATCAGCAGAACCATAGTATACTTGGTGTGGGTGAAATAGTTGGTTATCATATGGCTGGATAAGTTGCCAACAACATTGAATAAGCTGACGATTTGAAAAAAATGCATGGTATCACTTTGCTACAGCCGTGGTCAAGGCAATGTTAGGATACAGACATCAGCGTACCAGTATCTATATTGTGTACCCTGTGAGTTTTTCACAAGATTCAACAAATTAACTTTGAAAATTGATTGCTGGTTCTTACTTGCATCATATTTAAGTATGAACACAGTAGTGAACACAGTAGATAATATAAGAGGTAATTATAAGAAATATTATATCAATCAGTCAAACATATATTTAATAAAGTAATAATTATGTAAAATGTGGTATTCTGTTGATAAGCTTGAAATAACGGATCTTGTTTCAAAATACATTTGTTTGTTTTTTTTAGTTTATTTGATGTTGTTTGTAAATATCAAATTCATCTGTAAGCTTAATTGCTCTAATTTAGATATCCATAAAATTTCATCACTATTTTGGCTGTTTGGTTATATTTGTTTATATATTTTTTTTAAAATAAAAACCACTTATTTCTGTTTATTTTAATTTTTAAATATTTTCATGAACTTTTTTTTTTTTTTTGAGTTTTGTTATGTTGTTTTGAGCTTATTGATAAATGAGTTAACAACATTTCCTAGTCTTTGTTAATTCTTTGTTTCACACTTGTGTGATTTTGGGCTTTAGGATTTTTTATAATGATTTATTATCATTACAGTTTGATGGCTTTATAGAGTAATTGGTGTAATACAAAATGTTCTTTAAATTATGCTGAATATTGGCAATTTCTATTAAGATATACTTTGGTCTGCACATCAAAGAATTTAATGAACTGTATATATATATATACATTTTCTTAACTAGATACAATGCTTTATGTTTTATGTAAAAAAAATTATTATGTAAAAAAAATTATCAGAGGCCTCACAAAACATTTCCTTGTTCCTGGTTATTTTACAAAAAGAGAAGTCCCCATAGGGGAAAATTAAAGTTGTGACTTATATTGTCTTTTGATTCTAGGCTTAGAATCTTAGATGCATATCTCTGTTTTTTTCTTGGTTTCATAGAAGAAAAGGATATATGTTAAATTTATACTTAACTACTAGACCATACTTTTATTTTGGATATGTTTGAGTATATCATATTCAAGATTACCTCAAAATCACCATAGACATATAAATATTCATAAGCAGGTGCCCCATTTTTCATCCAATGAAATCGTCAGATACAATTAATGCTTTGGTTTTACTGTCATGGACATTTCAATAAGGTTATTGCACCTGTCTATACCTAACTACTTTGTAAGCAACGATTTCATTGGCTAACACAAAGGCCAATCAGAGGCAACCTATTATAGGAACTCATCAGATCCAACAAGTGTAAGATAAGTTAATATACTGAAGCTGATTTTAATGAGATTGGTATTGGTACAAATATTTTTATCCAAAAAGCCAACAAATATAACTCTACATAGCCACCCAAACTGTTGTACTCTGTAGTTTGCATGGATGTTGTATAGTATCTCTGTGCACATCTACCCTCAGGACGTTGTCATGCGACACGATGGGAATGCCTCAGATGCTCGTAGACGTACTATGAGAAGTGAATTCAGCACAGCCCTCCATTATCCCTCGTATCTGGAGCGAGGCCCAGACTATGAGGCAGAAATGAGATATTTCAGTGGGGACACTTTGTCCCCTAGAGATAAGGTAATATCTTGAGCTAATAATGGCACCAGCACTATACTATGGTATATAATGTAGATAATGAGGACTAGGGATGTTCTAATATGTGTGAAATCTAGCATTGAAATACTTGGCAAGAACTGACCTCTTCATATGTCATATTTCATATAAGGTTTGTGTTTTATATCTGGAGGATGATGGTTTTAATCTTTTCATTAATCAACATTTCCGTCCGAGTAGATGTCTGACATTTAAGTGGCAGGGGTAGATGGAAAAAAGAGAATAGTATTGAATATTTGTTCCAATATGTGTCAGATCACTGTGTCTTATAGTCAGTTGACATATTAATTTTGACTCTGGAATAACCTTACACCAAAGAGCCGATATTAAAACATGCTTCTTAGAAAACTGGTTTGTGAATGCTCACAGATATTTGCTGACATACTGTCAACTGTCATATTTTTTTAAATTCTTGACTGGTATGAAAAGTCAGGGAATAGCCATTGGTCTACTGTGTATCGTGTTTCCAGGGAGCCAGTACAAAATGGTGTTTGGGCACTTATTAATTGATTTGTCTCATCCTGTTCTTTGCTATGGATCAAGCCCTTTCAACTGGATGTGACTGCGATAGAATATGCAAACAGCTTAGAATCCAGATTAGACGCTGAATAACTTGGCATCTTATCCGAATCCAAGTTATTTGACACTGGTCCAATTGTTTCTCCAAACCTCCAAATATTTGGCAATTCTGATGACTTTTAAAATCTAGGCAGACGACAGTTTAAGCAGACAACATTTTTTCAGCAGGCTAAAGGTTAATCATAAACCATGAAGTAGATGACAAGAGACTTATTATCTTGTTACAGTTACTTCAAACTTTGCACAATTTCAAGAGAACAGTGAAGAGGTCAGTTCCATTGGAATACAGTTCCACTTGCACATATAACTGCATACAATGGTTCAAGTTGACCATAGATATATAGAAAAACTGAATGAATAAATAACCCATAGACATTAGGGCTTTACAAAGCTCATGTATGTTTGGCATGATAAATGCTAGTTGTCAGTCCTTAACATGCAATAATCATTGGTCCACGTTTTCTGGTGATCCAATGGCCTGCTTCCATAGCCTGATATGTATTAATAGACAGTAATTTGGATTGCCATTGCTCTCATATATTTGGAACTTTGTTAAAAACTAGAGTGGTCATAGGATAAGCTATGACAACTGTTTCCTGCTCATAGTCACAAATTGCTTGAAACCTTTGTTTAGTAAGTGACCGTTAGATGGTGTTTTGTTTCTAGAAAAGTTTTTTAACTTTATATTCACATGTATAAATGTGTTTTTAGTTTTAATTTTGCAACTTTTGTTTATTGTTTATGTTGTTTGTAGAGTATATGTGCCATCATCTTTTAATTGTGTCTTCTGCTGTACACACTTGTTCATTTTGTATTTTAAGTCTTCTTGAGTGTATCTTCATAAGGAAAATGGAACTAAAGTGTAAATTAATGGCCTGTCACAAAAATTAAGATAAATTGTTTAATCAAGAAAGCATTTTTTTCCCTCTTGTTAACAGCCAAAGAGATTATTTCAGTGGTCTATTAGCACTACCTGGCATAGAAAGTGACGTAAAGCAAACAAACAAGCAGAGGTTTGAAGGCATACTATTAAGTAAATCAAATGAAAGAAACACATGTACAGTTCCTTTGGTTCAATGATCAGTCTGATGAATAATTTAGAGGTAGATAATGCTGAAAGCACAATTGACCAGTGTTGGTGAAAAATAACAGACTTCCAAGTACAAAAAACATGTTTTCACAACTGAAATACAAAATGGATATTTGTGTAAAGCAGAAATACACAGTACAGGTTTTGCTCTTGTTTTTGTTTTTGTGTGTGAATGTGTGTTTCCTACACGCTAATGAATGTTGTATTGCACTACTGTTAGGATAAGAAAGTGTTTTCTGGGGATTACTCAACTTTGGGCTCTGACTACTCAGCCCTAGACTCGGAGAACGGCAGGAGACAGCTTAGGTCAGTTGACGCCAGTATGAATTCTCTTGACGCAGATGACTATGTTACAGATGATTCTATGAAGAAGGTAAAAACTTACGACAGAAACCCCCAGTTTACGCCACATTTGCCTTTTGTTTGTTAGGCGTAAACATTACCATAGTTACAGCTAAACTGTTCCTGCTTTCCTAACAAAGAAACAGCTAACCCATGGGAATACATTTTTAATCAGTCTATGTCATAATTGTTAATGTTTGATAAAACCCAGACTTACCTCAATCAGAATCAATAAGCCTGTTGTTTTGTCACTGGTGCATGAATTGTTATTCCTAAGGATGAGTGGTGGACTTTGTCATATTTGATACATAACCTTCATGGTATTTCTTACTTCCAATTGTTTATTTCTATCCCTCATATTAAATTTTCACTTCCTCATTGGATATGTTATTTTGTCATTTGGTGTCTTTAATAATGGCAAATGATTTAGCCATTAGCATAAGGCATGTTATATAACAGATGTACTCATCTCAAATATTTGCTGAAGTCTTCCACAAACAGTGGCTTGGCATTATTAGATTTTGTTAGATTAATTCATATATGATGTCATATCCTCTTATGGCATGGTTATTATGCATGATGCCAAAGATAGTGGTATATATTTGCTGTAATTCTTAAGTAAATTTCCAACAGTTTGCTCGATACTTTTTTCAATAGCCAAATGTAATGAGTATAAACTGTATTTATTTATGCCAATTATGCAATTTTTAAAAAGTTCCAACTTTCCGGAATTTATATATCAAATGTGCTTCTTGTGTTATTTTTACTGATTAACATTATATTGGAAGATACAGAACTCCTATGAATTATCACAATTTTTCATGTAATTTCAACGAGAAATTTTTTAACTAAAAAACTTTTTGCTGTAGGTATTATAATTTTTATTGACAGCTGGATGGTCTTGGACAAACTGCAGATGCTCAGGTTTATAAAATCACCACTCTGGTCACTTTAACTGCATCTTACTTACAACATATTATTAATTAGTCTGTGTCTGAAAACAGAATTGGTGCATTTTCCATCACATATTTTTTCATATATGGTAGAAACAAGAAATGAGTAGGACATGCTGAAACACTTTTGCTTTAATCGGTTGTCATGCTGTCAACATAATGTTGCCTTGAATTTTGGTTTTCACTTTGAGCTCCTGCAGTCACAATTATGTTGTTACTATAACAGTACACAGTTATTATGTTGTTATTTTAACATTACACAGTTATTTTGTTGTTACTATAACATTTCACAGTTTGTTTTTTCTGCTTGCTATGCATGCTGTTTGTATTGTCTATTCAGAACTCATTCCTCTTCGGGGAGGATTTCTATACACGAAAATCTGTGCGCATGCAACAACAAGAAGCGCAAGCTTATCGTGAAAAGATGGACGCAAGGATAGGTATACCGTCAAAGTCTAAGGCGTACTCCACGGAGCTCATTGACGGATACGACCTAAGCGATAAGTTTGAATATCTGCCGGATGATTCTGTCGACAAGGTTCAACAGGTACATTCACGGTTTGTGAGGAAATTGAAAAGGATCAAAATATGTTACAGTCATCTTGACAATTGAATTATACTTAAAAAAGAAATTTAACAAAGAAGTGGGTAAAAGTTAAATTAAAATTTCAAGTTAGAGAGGAATGATTCTGGATACTATGATTTCTTGCATATTTTTGTTTTCTTAATAAGCAATATGATAATTTTTCCAACTACATTAGAATTTCTTGAATAAATTCTTTAGTCTGTTTATTGACTGGTTGACCTGTTAGTGTAGTGTCTGTCATAGCACTACCAAACAATGGGTTGTAGGTTTAAATCCCAGTCTGATCCAGGGCTCCAGATAAAGCGAGTATTTTGAGAAATTTGGTTACTGTTTTCCATGTTTCTTTTTCCAGTCTTATCTTGTGGGTACAGTTTAGAATCGCTTCATTGAGGCGATTCTTAAGAGTACCCACAAGATAAGGTTTGGTGGGGAAACATGGAAAACAGACTAGATGAATTTCTGTTGTAAGCCTTCTATCTGGAGCCCTGACTGGTCGTAGCCTCTTTGATCAGGGATATCATCAGTGCAATGGTTTGGTTCTCTATCTGTGCCACTGCAGTGTCAACTGGGAGTATTGTATGTCAGTTACTTGCAGAGATGCTGGGTAGAACTGGTAGGAAAGCCAGGGACACATTTAGGTGAATTGATTTGACTTAATAGGAATGTTCTTCAAAAAAGGCATTTAGAAGAGTAACAAGTTTCTAAATGAGGACAGTCAGTAATCGGGTAAAATACCTGCTCAAATTCAGGGTTTAGGTTTATAAAATTTCATATATTTTAATGACTGGAAAGCATGTTGCAAGGAGAATGAGAAGAAGTCCATAATCTCTGATTGATTAGAATAAAACATTTTGTGAAACAGCCACATTTTTTCCCTGTAAGTTTTAATTGAATGTGCATTTTATTTACCAAACATGGGTTATTGTTATCTTTGTTGTTCCCCTCTCACAATTTTAGCTACACACTAATCACTTACCATGGTATGCATGCCCTTCTTCAGAAAAGATTGCATCTTGTGCTGGGATTGTCTTGATATTGCACCAGCTACCCTCCAACTGCCATCAGTAATATACAGCTCGGGTTTTTGCATGAGCCATTTTGTCAGTTCAGCTATGAAAAGTTAAAATTGCATTCTGGAAAATTTCTTGAAAGTTGCCTGCCCTGGAATCTTGATGTGTTGACAAGTTTAATCTCATATCATTGATTTCTGAATATTGCCAGGAGAAAACTAGTTTGAAGGAAATATTATCTTGAGGGATCGTAACAAATCAAAGATCTGGCATTTCATGCTCAGTAATGTTTTTTCTACTGGATTAAATATTATATAGAGACTACAGAAAATGTCATATTGACATCAATGTAATGTCTTCTGTGTCAGAATTGCCCAGCTGTGTTTATAGATCTGTATATGCATTTACATTTTTTGTAGTATATCTGCAGTCATCTTAGGTGTGACCAGAATGATAATTCTGTTAATTTGATATCCTAAAAGGAATATGTAATATTGGTATGTAAGTCAATCTGAATAAAAAGTTGTAAGGTAGATTAATCCTTAGCCTGCTCAGCTCGAGCTTGATAGAATATACTAACAGCTTGAATCCAGATCAGA
>JAULCC010353106.1:0-19569 GCA_032358795.1 Nuttallia obscurata | reverse complement strand
TGAGCTGGACGTTGCGATATGACTGAAATACTGTTAAAGCGACGTTAAATTCCGAATAAAACAAACAAAACAAACAAAAATTAACTTTTGGCACACATCAGTATTAATTTTCTTTTAAGTAGCCTGAGGTGTTAAAATACATGTTTATAAAAAATGCCTACAATGTAACAGTAAAAACAGATTAGCTCAGTGGTAGATAGTCTGTTCAGGGAGGTTGTGGGTTCATTCCCCAATCAGGTCAAACCCAAAGATTTAAATTGGTAGTAATGGCTTTCCATCTTTGATGCTCAGGTTTTGGGGTAGTACAACTTGTACGACAATTTCAGGATAAAGTGACAGGCCTGGGTTCAGTCCCCCATGTAGCAGTGCTTTACACTGGGCATGTAAAATAATCAGAGATTTCTTTCAGAAGAGTTCTCTGTATCCACTTCCCTCTCTCTGGGATGTCCATTAGACCTAGATGGCATAAAGTAATATAAAAAACAAACAGATATAGTACTGATTTACTTAGATAATTGTGGGACCAATACATTTTGGAGATTTGTAATTAACTTTTTATTAAGGAAAAGCACAACTTAAATTGGAAATCAAATGGTTGTCCTATTGGTGGTAATGAAAAAATGTTTATTTACTTGATTTGTCATAAATAATCTCCGAGAATTAGCCTTATACCGGCATCCGGTATATCTGAGGAATTTAACATTGCAAAATCAATAAAAAAAATTATGTGCTGCTTATGTATGAAATAATGGGTATTTTCTAAATCAGTACTTAAGGTCTTTTCAATGACATGATTTCTTTTATAGACATTCTAACACATTGGTTTGCTATAAATAACCCACTATTTTAGCTCACTGTCGACCATTTAAAAAAATGAAGTTGTCTGGTATTTTCAGTGTATTGAGGTCAAAGGCTATAAACACATTGAACTAAGAAATAATCTTAATGAAATTTAATTTCAAAGACTTATCATTTATATGCACAATGGTATCTTAATATATGAGCAGGCTTTTTGAAAACTGAAATATCAGCTAAGAAACTGTAAGATGCACTCATTGCAGTTGTATCACAAACACTAGAACATTTATTTTAATTTGAGATAGCGTACATGGTTTATTCTGGCAGATGATGTAATATTCTTGATGAATCAAAAAATAGGTAAGTCATGTAATTATGATTTGTTTGTGAGACAGAGTACAATATTTTTTACGTAATACTGATACCGCGTAATTACCAAGTTACAGTAGACAAAGTGATCATTATCTAAGTCTTGAATTTTGATCTTATAAGTGTATTTTTTCTGTAATTACATTAACTAAGTAAGAACTACGTTGTAAATAAGAAGTGGACCGTTTTTTCTGGGCACTTTTGGATGTGCACTGTTTTGATTCCATCTCAGGGTCTGCCAGCATTTTAGATTAGAGGTATTTTTAATGAATAATTTGAAATTCTCATCTCTTAAATTATAGAAGTTAGATCTGAAATATATTTTAATTTGTAGCACTACATACAGATCCTCTTTTAAGTCTGTTCAAATGGTGACCTGGGTTCAGATTTGGAACCTAATCCAGAGGTGTCTTATTAAATAATATTCTACAATAACTTAAACAGTGAAATGTTTTAAAAAACTCTTCTCAAAAACTATTGAGGGTATAGCTTAGATAGTTTGTGTATGACAACAGGGTTGTCATTATTAACAGATTGGCGATGGTTTTCATCATTTAAAATCGGAAGAAAATCTGTTATTTTTCCTTAATTTTTTAGAGTGCCTATGGATCATCTATCTTAAAAAATCGGTTATTTCTAACTGAAAATCGGTTGCCTTAATTGTTAATGACAACCCTGTGACAATACAGGTCCTCTACCATGTTTGATCAGATGATATCCCTATTTTCCCATTGATTGTCTTATTTTTACATGGACTTACGCAGATAAATCTTTAAAGCCAATGAACTCCAACTTTGGTTAAAAATTTCACAAGTTTCAAAATATCTGCCAAAGTTTGTAATTTTCTTATATGTAAATATGTGAATGCAAAAGGTTTCAGGCTGAAATTGATCTTTACAGTGAGTTATTGTGAAATTTTCACATAAAGTCACTGAAACCATGCTAAAAGTGTCTACATTGTGACTAACAGGGTAAGTTTTAGACTTAGAGGTAAAATTACTAATTTTGAGTGGCTTTTTGTAATTATAACCAGTTTTTACCTAAAGTATCACATCCAGTCATGGTACATCCATGTATCCTGAATATATCTCAACATTTGCAACAGTTTTCAGATATTCAATATCCTAGGCCATATTTGGAGTGCTGTTGTTTTAAAACTTTCATGATTGGAACTACAAGCTTGAGCTTAGATATTGACATGTCACTATCATGTTACATATAATACAGAGCCTCTACCAAGATTGATTTGAATGGTGATTGTGGGGCTTATTCTTTTGTATGTGGGAATTTCAGAATTATCATAGTCTTCTTGTTTTTTGCCATGAATAATTTTTACATTAACTTAAAATTATAAATCTTAGATTTTAATAGTCTTTACAAAGACTTTAAACCAAAGAATAGTCTCTAGGTCTCTAACATTCTAGGTTGGCTCTCAGCTTTGACCAGAATAGTAGAAGCTGGGAACAAAACCATAGGGTTAGAGATTATACTTGTGTTTGCAAAAAAATCTGTATGCTTGGGACTTAGAGATTGGGTAGCTAAGGATCCCGGAAACTTGTATTGTTTGCTAGGTCTGATTCTTGATAACACCATTTTAAAACTCTTGCAAGTGTTGATACACCATAATTGGGTAAAAATGAAATAGAAACACTTAATTATCTTTTTCTAGACGGTTTTATCTCCTAACAAACCTGGTTAGTCCAAGACTGAGCCATGTGCAATTAGGGATGGGAAAATACTAATTAAGATAAACACTGTAGACTCTGATCAGTTCTTGGGTGATACATAGGTTTTATGGCAGTATATGGACACATTTTGTCTACTGACAAGTTTTAATTTTCTTTTTGTAATTTGTAATCTGTTTAGAAACTTTTTAACAGAGGTAAACTTGATAAATATGTGTGTGCATAACAGTAAAAACCAGAGTAAATGCCATTGCTGGTTTTGGCTTGTGGTGGTAATTTTAGCGTCAGTGTTGAAAACTATTCCAGTTTTGGGTCTCAAGTTACATTTATGATGAAATAAAGATTTTAACCAAGAATTGGAAATGTGATAGAAGTAAAAGAAGAAAAAAATTAACTTTACAATTTGTTTTTTTTTACAGAAACCTCGCAACAGATTGATATTCAATGGTCAGATCTCAAATTTCTCATAAATTCAAGAAATGATCTTCAGCGTTCCATGTTTATTTTTATAAAATTGTAGAAACCAGCTAAGCTTGCTCTTAATTTTGATGTTAATTAATATTATATTCTTGACCACAGGTGATTATCATGGTCATTTGTCTCCAACAATTAAGTGATGCTATTTAGTGAGTGACTTTAAAGCTCTGTTACACAAGTGCAGGAACCGCCTGGTTAGCTTAGGATTGGAGCGTCCAATTCTTATGTGGCAGGTCAAAGGTATGATCCCCGACTGAGTCAAACCAAAGAAATAGTTTGTACTGGCTTTCTGTCCTTGGGCTCTAGATTTGGGGTTAGCATACCCCCTGGTTCATCGGTGTCAGGATCAAGTCAGGGGCCAGGGTTCAGTCCCCTGTGTACCAGTGCTATATGTACAATTGGACATGTCCTCATTTACAAGGGGATAAAAATTATGAGATATATGGAGTAAGAAACTTGGTAACTGCTAAAGAAACTGAGTTACAGAATCTCCATCCTCCATTTAACTCCTAATAGTTACCTCTTATGATCATGTCATTGGTAGCTAAGTGACCTTGTTCGGGTCTTGGTGGTCAAATGGTTATGGTCATTGATTTGCAATCTCTCAGCCTCTAACCTCTGTGGGTTTGAATCCCGGTCTTGGCACTTTTAGATTTTTCAAGTGAGGAAGCCGTCCAGCTTGCTTGCGGTAGGTCGGTGGTTCCACCTGTAATGAACTTGATGTGGCTATATGACTGAAATACTGTTAAAGCGACATTAAATTCTTAATAAAAAAAAACAAACAACAATCTATACCATCATTATGAACACTTCTGAACCACTCAAAGTTAAAACTGGTTTAAGTCATACTAGAGTTCAAAATAGAGCTAAAAATCACCTTATTTTGTGCAATTGTGTATTAATTATCACAGGGTGAAATTTGTTGTACTATTTGTAGTCGACAGATCAACGAATTTGTTAATTTTATATTTTTATATCACAATAGTCTAAGGTATTGTTTACATTCTGTATATCATGGGGTATTTCAGACGCTCTCAATTTTGGGCGCAACAGTATATTATTCCACATGATGTGAGTAAATTAATTTTTTACTATTCAATGTGTCTCACAAAGTCTATGATGTCATCTGTATGTGTGCATATTTATATGTAAAAGAGCATCACCAGTTGTTTATTTCAACAGCATTCAGAACATAGGAAAGAATTTTAGCTACCCAATATTGCGTTAAACTTCCTTGTTTGACTTGCAAAAATTATGCAATAATTTTTTTTATATAGTAATTTTAATCTTTTATATGCCTTTAACCTTATTTACAAATAAATTATATGCTGTAATTTAGAACTGCAAGAGATCTCATATCTTCTTTCTTAATTTCGTCTAACATTTGATACAGTATGATGGAGTCATCAGTGTATTTTATTTTAAATAGTATATAAATAAGAATTCATCATAAATCTGTGTGTTATGTTTTCAGTGATATGTGTATTTGTTGTGTTATAGGTACCAGTGACAAAGAAGGAATATGGGGCCATAACTCACATAGATTTCAGTCCTGTTTCTCCACACCACTTGGCAGTCACCAACTCCACAAGGGTACGTAGAGTTAGTTCCAAGTTGTTCTCTCCTGTTTGCTGTCAAGCTTTATAGACATTTTTATTCACTGTGTCGGTCAGTCAGTCACAGAGCTTCAGATGAGGCGAGTATTTTGAGAAATTTGGTTACTGTTTTCCTCGTTTCTCTACCAAACCTGGAGAAGCATGGAAAACAGACATGATGAATTTCTGTGATATGCATCTTATCTGGAGCCCTGGAGTTCTAACCTCTCTGAGTGTTTATCTAATTGAATGCTATCTGGAGCCCTGCAGTCAGGTGTACTAATTGTGTCATTTTGTGGTCATAATAGGTCATAACCAAAACCTGCTTGAATATTTTTATCTGAGATTTGAAATTTATTTAATTTCATTTGTATTCAGCTCTACTGGTTCAAAGGACTAGCAGAGATAATGACATGATGTGTATTTTGTTGTTGTTGTTGTTTTTCTTTCCTCTGTCTGATTAGCCATCCATGTCCCATATTTTTATTGTTACCCCGAATCACATCCACTGGCTCACCACTTGGTATTGTACTTCCTCATATCCAACGTTGTACTCCAGACGGCATGTATTTATGTTTTTGATTTCCACAGTTGTCCCTTGAGTTGTCCCTCCTACTCATGGTCCCTGTTGCTTTCGCCGTCCCTCCTACTCATGGTCCCTGTTGCTTTCGCCGTCCCTCCTACTCATGGTCCCTGTTGCTTTTGCCGGATGCTCTCTTAGGAGGTAGCTTCAAAGTACTTTCACACTTTTGGTCCAACTGCTTCTCTTCACAGTTGTGGAATCTACTCTGCTTTGTCAGTCATGGCATGGTTCTTTCGGAGGAATAATGACAAGGCATAATGACAAACCATGTCAGTGGCCTCAGTGGCCGAGTGGTTATAGTCATTGATTTACAATCTCTCAGCCCCTCACCGCTGTGGGTTCGAATCCCAGTGTGAGCAATTTGGATTTTTCAAGGGAGGAAGCCTTCCAGCTGGCTTGAGGTAGGTCTGTGGTTCTACCTGGGTGCACTCTGTGCCTGAAATAGTGTACAGAGGTTCCCCGGGGTCTTCCTCCACCTGTAATGACGTTAAGATATGACTGAAATACTGTTAAAGCGACGTTAAATTCCAAAACAAACAAACAAAGCATGTCACATGTCAAAGTGGGCTACTGACTTCTCTAATGGACACTTCAAGTTTCACAGACAGGTTATTTCGTTTTTTCCCCAGTCTGGTAGAGGTGGGAGACACAGGAAAGCATGACCGTCTCTGAAGTTTCCAGCCTGGTCCAGGATTTGAACCCTGGATCTTTTTATTAGCAGTCCTGCTCATTACCACTGAACCACCATTCTATCCATGGTGTGTTATTCAGCTGTCTTTTCCTCATTTATTTCTTCCATAAACAATTAATTTAAACTACATCTCCTCTGAAACTACACAGCAAATTTTGATGAAACTTCACACAAAAAAACCCTTGGCTGATCCTCTACTAATCAAATCATGATCTATGAGTCAATAGAAGCCCAACTAAAAGGCTTATAAGTAAAACAGAATAAAAACCTGAACAAATTTCTGTATCAAAAACTACAATCCCCCTAGGTTTGATATTTACATAGATTAGAGTATCAGCATTTTTGGTTTAGTTCAAGCTGGGTCTCTGCGGTCAAATTTAGCCATCCCACAGGAGTCACAAGGTCACATTTAATTCAATAAAAATTCAAACTTCACATGAATCCTCATTAAGTTATCCTCTCTTAAGGTTTTTCAATTGAAAAGTTTTGGGTCAAATAAGGCCTAGCTGTCTTAGAAAGTACAACTTTGTCATACCGTGTACAAGATAGTTATGAGCAAGTTTCCTGGTCACAGAACTCTAGATAGGATGCAAATATATCACAGAAATTCATTAAGTCTGTTTACTCCACCAAACCTTATCTTGTGGGTACTCATTAGAATTGCCTCGTGGTTGGGGTTCTTACGAGTACCCAGAAGATAAGGTTTAGTAGATCGAGAACCATGGAAAACAGAAACGAAATTTCACATAACACTGGCCATATTTGAAGCTCAGACTGTTGGTCACCCTTGTAAAAGAGAAAAAAAATTGGACGAGGTCTATAAGAACTAACAGAAAAAATAGTTATGTTTATCAGAATTATTAATAAACTGCGTTATTATTTTTTATATATTATATATATATAAAATAGAAATAAATGAATATATATTTATATATAAAAAAACGAAAAAACAAATTATTAATAAACTTCTTAGTAGGCTCTTCAGATTATTGAACCCTGGCATGGACTATTAAATGTTATTACAACAACTTAATAATTCACCATGTAGAGATCATTACAAAACATATGCTAATTAAACTAAAATACTTTTTGATTTCTCTAATGAATTTAACTACTTTGATATCAAACAATCATTATGCTGGAAACAAATTCCTTGAGGATTCAAAATGTATCAAAATTCTTATCCATCATTTTATCATTCAAATATTTTGATAAATAATTGAAACAATAATTGCCTATTACTAAAGATCACTTGATCATTGGAGGTATACTCTGTTCAACCATGACTAGGCTTTTGAATTCTCGTAACTTTATTCGTATGATAAATATTCGCTTGAAGCACACAAAAAGAACATCAGGGATCCGTGTTGTAAAAAGCAATATTAATTGTTTTCTGTGAATTATTTAGGTTGTTTAATGCTAATGTAGTTGAAATAAAACTGTTTCATTTATGACTGAAGCAATTGATTTTCTGATAATACTGACAAAAGCATTATGCATCTCAAACTACTTGGATTGTCATTAGTAACAGTGATGACTATATAGAAAAATCTCTTTGACATTTAGTTAGCCAAGAGTTTTAAACAGAACAAAATTGTATTGTTGCCAATAGGGCTGTAAAGGTTCACAAGTGCACCAGTTCACCAGTGAATCTAGATCACAGATCGACCATATGGCTGAATTGCATACGTAGAAAAAATTATTGATTGCGATTTAGGCTTAAAGTAAACTAAACATGCAATAAAATATGTAGAAATGAATTTATCTGCTGTTTGCGCGCAAAGTTTTACATTAAAAGCTCACGGTAACTGATGTTTTGTTTCAATCAATTGTGTTGTTGTTATCAGACAGTACTGCTCTACTATTCGAGACTGATATCTTTTTCCCGGCTACAGCTGAACTTTTCTATTTCTTGAACAAGATATTTGGGCATTTGTTAAATTTATTTCCCTGTGTAAAATACATTCGTCGAATATTTTGTGCTATAAATTTTGAATTTAATTTTGGTTAAAGTAGATCTTAGTATAAATAAGTGTTTATCTGTTTTTAAAAATCGCAATACGTATTGTTAATCATGAGTCGTGTATCGCAATACATATCATATGACTTAAAATACATGGCCCAAATTGCCAGTTGTTCACGGATAGATAGTAGTACCCTATTGTACATGCATTAAAACCATTTAAGTAATTTCACAGTGTTTTTGACATGAACTAGAATTTAAAACAGCATATTATATTAATAAAAAAGGATATGAGATGAAAATTATATGTAATTACAAGAACGTTATGAACTAGAATTTAAAAATAACAATTAAATAAAAAAAGATATGAGATAAACAACTTAATACATAGAAACACGAGAATGTTATGAACTTGAATTTTAAACAACAATAGATAATTGAAAAAGGTCAAAGATAACCATAAATTTGAATACAATATTGATTTAATTAAATTATTATGGTTAATTTCAATTCTCAAATACATTTATTAATATTTTGAGTTGTTACCAGCTTTTTTTTAAAAATAAAATGTGGTGTCTCCATGGCTCTGTGGTTTAAGCTGGTTTAAGCTGTTTACTTGCAATTGCTTTGTTGGTCATTGTTTATTTTTCTGGAAATTTTACGTCACTTCAACATTAATTCAGTCATATCCCTACATCCAGCAAATTACAGGTGGAGGAAAAACCTGGTGGACCTGAGGACCTCTATACATTATTTCAGGTAGAACCACTGACCTAACTACTGCAAGCCAGCTGAATGGCTTCCTCATTTGAAAATGCTTGGTAAGTCAAGTTCAGCTTGGGTCACCATCTCTTTCATGTGAGGATTAAGGTATTCAGCATAACCATGAGGAAGGTTTGTAGTTCTAGTCAGGGACACATGGTGGCTTCCCCTTTCATGAAAAGTTGGTACAGGTTGCCATAAGAGCTGAACTGGGTTGTTGCAACTTTAGAAAATAACCAATAAATCAATCAACTAATTTTGACTGAGCACCAATGATTCTCACCAGTTTGCTTTAACATAATAAGCTTTATTTATATCAGTGAAGTACAAAACATATAAATTGCTCCCTGTAAAGATTAGGCAAAACAAAGTAATGGCTCCCTGTAAATATTTGGTTAAACAAATCATTGGCCTGATCCCTGTATAGATTGGGCAAAATAAATTAATGGCTCCCTGTAAAGATTGGGCAAAACAAATTAATGGCTCCCTGTAAAGATTGGGCAAAACAAATTAATGGCTTTCTGTAAAGATTGTTCAAAACAAATGAATAGCTACCTGTAAAGATTGGGTAAGAAGAAAACTATTGGCTCTGTTTAAAAACTGGGCAGAGCAAATTAATGGCTCCCTTTTTATACTTGTTATATTTGGCCTAAACATTAATGGCTTTCTGTAAAAATAGGGCAAAAAATTGATGGCTCCTTGTAAAGATTGGGCAAAACAAATTAATGCTCCCTGTATGGATTGGGCAAAACAAATTGATGGCTCCCTGAATAAATTGGACAAAACAAATTTATGGCTCATTGTATAGGTTGGGCTAGCTCCTTGTATAGATAGGGCATAACAAATTGATGACTCCCTGTATAGATTGGACAAAACAAATTCATGCTCATTGTATAGATTGGGCAAAACATATTAATGGCTCCCTGTTTAAATTTGGCAAAACAAATTGATGGATCGCTGTTTAGATTTGGCAAAGCTGAATAGAACCTTTTCTTCTTGCACATGTAAAATTAATGACAGACAATCATGTGATTTAAAATACGCAGTGGTACTGAGCTGAGACTGAAAATATTTTTTCATCTGATTCTAATGAAATCTTTTATAATTGATATAAAACACTTTCGTAGAACTATCTTTGTGACCACATACAGGGTCACTAAATAACCACCAGGTTATATCAAGCTTTGGTAGAGGGCTCCAGATTTGGAGGTTGTGGGCTTGTACTCTGGTCACTTTTGAGTTCATCTGAGCCAAAGGCTCAGGGGAGGTATTGTGATGGGTCTTTGTCCGGCGTCCGTAGTATGTTGTATGTCATATGTCCTATTTGTATGTCCAGAATTTGTTTATACAAAATTTCCTCTGAAACCACTGAATGGAAGTGGATGAAACTTGGTTTTGATTTTCCTTGTATGGTCCCCTTTAAAATTTGTCATTTATATTACCAATTTTAAAGTCTTTGGTTTGACCTGGCTGGGGGTTGAACCTGTGGATCTGGGCAGGTACTCTATCACTGAGCTAGCCGAGTGGTAAATAATGGCTTTCCCTTATTGCATGGCATACAGGATCTGGGTTTAGCATAACTGGTTCATAGATGTCAGGATAAAGTGACTATCCGGAGTTCAAGCCCCTGACTGTACCAGTGTTTTACATTTACTTACACTTGGCATATATAAACAACCAGAGAGTTCTACAGAAGAGTTTTCTGTATCCACTTCCCTGGTTTAAATATATTTCATTTCCAATTCAAAGTACAGAAATGGGGTCGGGCCACAAGTTCTTACAACATCAGTTACGGCCCTCCCTCTCTCTCTGGAATGTTCATTAGACATTGATGGCATAAAGTGACAGGGTCATTGTAATTAATTTTCAAAACACCCCTCAATCATGGGTCATATGAGCTATCCAGATATGATATATGGAAGAATCCATTATTGAAAGGTTGGTATAGTATTGTTTTGTCTAAAACATGCAGATCATGCCTAAGATGTGTATACTTTGTTATATGTCTAGTCTTAAAGCCACATACATCACTGTCCTTGACTATTCGGGGAGCCGCAGGATTTGTGGATGGGTCTGATGGTTTATACGGGGAACTGAAAATCTATGTGTCAACGGGCTGACTTGTAGGAGCGAGAAAAAAAGGAAAAGAATTAAGTTACCCTTCCCAATAATGGTCTATTCAATATTCAGTAGATTCATTAGATCTATTTCCAAATTAGGCAAATCATTTGTTTTAATAATATCTTTGGACTGACAAGTTTTGCTTATTTCGTGAAAGGTAGCCCTGTTCCTATGAATAATGCACAAGTAATTAGACAATTCTTTTAACAATATGAAGCTGAATCCTAGCCTTATACCCATCTAATTCATTTTATATGGCGGCTCAACTAAATACTCGGAGCATGAGCGATTGGAATTGTCTGATAATAACGCATGGAGGGTGATGATGACTACAGGAATGATGCATGACTATTCATCAGAAGAAACATTTTTAAAGATGTTGTGCTTCAACAAGAGGTGTGAAAGATTCTACTTTTTTATTCTGCCAGGTCGGATTGGGTTGGTTATAAAAGCTGGAAAAAAAGTTTTTGGTAGGACTGATATCTTCTCCTTGTATGCTATGATCTTACAGTTTATATGGTCAGTATAATCACTTTTGGCTGGATACAAGAAACGACATTTGAAGAAAAAAAAAACATCTTAAGTGAAATCTCAAGTTTTTTTTACTTTTTTCTCTTCATCATTTGGATTTACAAGTTTGCAGTTTTAGCATAAATAAGACATGATTTTAGCAAAAATGCAAATTGTTTCAAACAATAAATATGACATTTAATTCTTATCTTGAGTGTGGATCACATCATTTAACCAAATATATCTTTGGGTGAGATTTTGAGAAAATAAAGTGGTAGATTTGATACCCATAAAAGTCATGGTTGAAAAATTCTCTCCAGATTAATAAGCCAATTATTGAATCAGAGCACTATATAGCTTGGTGCATTTGGATGTAAAAGTTGCATTTATTGACATAAACTAAAACAGTTCATGTTTAGCTGACATTAATGAAACAAGATGATAATACATGCCATTCTCATCATAAAGACTTAACTTTAAAAGTTAAAATTTAGTAAGATAGTCTTTTTTGCATTTTAGTAGCCAAAATATAACTCATGTTTGATTGTAAACAGCATGCAGCTAATTCATCAGAGTAACAGTAAGAGTTATGGCACTTTTTTTTATGTTGAAGCAATCATAAATTGCTCCTTGATTTCATTAAAAACCATATATATGTTACAATCTACCAGATAGAGTGATTTCTTTTGGAACAGACCAAAGATCTTTTATTTAGATGATGTACTTTGTACAAGTCTAAATAAAAGGTCTGTTCTGTTCTGTTAATCGATTTCAATATGGAGTTATGGAACTTTACAAGTATAAAAAAATGTGGAAAACCGATAGACTTTTTTTCTTCTTACTTCATTGAAAGCAAGTCGGATAAACAAGCTAGATCTGACAGTTACTGTAAATGCACTTGCACTAGAGTTATGGCACTTGAAATTAATTCTGCAAGTATTGTATATTGAACATGATCAGCTTACAAATAAAGCTGTTTTCGGTTTTCTCTTCTTACATTTTATGTTGTTTCTAACCTTGGCATCTGTATCAATATTTCAAAGCATCTGGCTGACATGAAAAATACTAACTTGTCTTGTGGCCAGTGATTTCTCTTGTCCTTGCGCTTCTGGCAAGAAAGTGGTGCAATACGATGATATTATAAAGTGATATTAAGCAGCACATTTATTGGTGGTTCAATGGCCTGCATGGGGATAACATCAAGAACACTGATAGGAAAAAAACATAATATTGTTTTTAATTGTTTATGAATAATTTAAGAAATAACTAAACTGATGTTGAAAAGTCTTTTGTTTCTTTATGACATTACATAAATTATTCTAGCATGATGTCATTAAGATAAAGTTAGAAAAAAACCCACTTAGTCCTTCCAGTTTTAATGACCATTATGGAAATTTTAGATCTAACAATCTATAAAAAAGAAAAATAATTTCCTTTGATATCATTGAATTGAATTTATTGTTTTCTGGTTGTCTTTAACTTTTTCAACACTAGAGTAACTATAGCTGTCGTCTTGTAAAATATTAACTGCAAGACTTTGAAAATTCATGCATGGTTTCATCGATCAAGAGCTTAATTGGCAGAAATAGAATCAAAGTGACAAACAGTTTGGATCTCTGGTGATCACAGGCTCAATGTTATGCCAGATCAGGATCCAAACTGTTTGTAATTTAAGGTCATCAACAGTCAAAAAAATCTTCTGATTATGTATTCATTAAGATTATGCAGTTCACACATAATAACACCTGATTAGATGGAGTCGTCTGATCTTGGTCTAGTCATAAATCTATATTCAAATTCTAGCATGGCCGGATTATATATAGCACACTTTTAAATGCCAGTTAATTTTCAAGGCCCTTTTGTTTTTCAGCAGTAAAATAAAGTACATTTATAATGTTATTATAACCTTGAATTTTCTCTTTAAGTAAAGTACATAATTATTTGATAAATAAATCTGATGATGGTTTTAAATAATATGTTTACCTGGTATATTGAGTTTTATAAAGAAAGCCAGGACTATTTGTCATAATTTTAAATTGCTTAAAGCATGTAATATTTAAATATCAAAATTATATATCCCAGGTAATTTAAAGAATGATTATGTTTGAAAAAGATGAATACTTTAATTATTGGGTTTTTATTTCTTCACTAAAATATTGCCACTTTTAAAATAAAACAGTTTTTAGGGCATCAACTTCAAGAGACTTTTCCAAATAAAAAACTATTGAATGAATAAAAGCCATAGCTGCAGAGATACAGACAGGAGGTGTTTTTGCTATTAAGTAGTTGTTACAAAACTTGAAAAAAATCTTTTCGTATATAAGTTGCTTTTTAAGTGTTCCTCAGCAATTCTTGGAGGGCAAGAATCATCAAAAAATTGAAAACAGACACCGACACATTTCTAATCACTCTCTCTAAGGTATGGCTTCATAAAAAATTGAAAATTAATCATTCTTGATTGAAACATAGGGGAGTAAAATTAATTCGTAAAGCATGCGAAGCTGTCAGTTACTGATATAATTTATAGAGTTTATGGTTGAAAACTGGGAATTACTTATCAAATTATGAGATAAACTCTACGGTTTTTTGCCTCCTGTATTTTTCGTGGGTTTTAATTTTTATCCCGAACAGAGTCATCAGCTCTTATCAAGTTATGATCAGTTTAGTATACTGCTCTTACGTTGATATCAAAATCATATGCGGAATTCTGTAGAAGTGTTTCCAACAGATTGATTTAACAGAGAGTGCATTCCATAATCTTTAATAGGTTGCCTTTTGAATAGGCGCTTATCAGTGTAATATTGCGTGAATATCAAACTTATATCATGTGGGTATATTAATTTATGAAATGGGGGAAGTTGATTTAATGGTTTTCTGTAATGCGCTTTGGACACATAAGTCTATATTAGTTTTGCAGATTTTATTCGGCAGTAACTGCAGAGCCATCTGGATCATATTGAATACAATCGGTGGAATGTTTTATTAATGTCAATTTTAATTTTATGGGTAGTTAATTTCTTCCGTGGGATTTTAATTATATTTGCCCCCTTTTTGACAGGCATGGTGAAAGTGTGTGTGTTTTATACCATATCTACTATTATAAGGGCACCAAGAGAAACACTGTATGCACATAATTGAAACAGGTTTTAACCTGTTAGCCGTTATAGGAGAAACCTCAGGCTGAAACTGGGCTTAACCATTGTTAAACAATAGGAACTGTATTAATTTTGCAATCTGAATCCTTATCTTTCTGTGTCAGTTTCCTCCACCTAAATGCATCTCACTTAAAGGGGCCTCTGTGGCCAAGTGGTTATAGTTGTTGACTTGCAATCTCTCAGCCCCTCACCCCTGTGGGTTCGAATCCCAGTCTGGGCACTTCGGATTATTTGGTGCATGCTGTAAGGGTTATGTTGAACTATATTTGCTTTACATCTTAAATCGGACATTAATGTGTAATATATTTTTAGTATGCAGAAATTTAAGAAATTTATTCCAATCAAATTACGTTTTAGCTCTCATTACTGGTAAAAGATACTAAATTATTGATCAGAAACAATTGCTTGTGAACATGATAAAAGTTTTCAGTTTTGATTGTATCTCAATCAAACTGATACAGTTTATAGATATATCAATGAGAGCTCATTTCCTTTTGAAAACCAGCCAAACTGCACAAGCATGACAGGGTTATAGCCCTTGAAATTATCAAAATTTGGATGCAGAGCTTGATAACACAATAGACTTTCTATTTCCTATCCAGACTCCACCAAATTTATACAGTGTGTGATCCCCTTGAAAACCAGCCGGATCCACTCATGCATGACTGGATTATTGCCCTTTGAATTTAACAAAAAATGCTATAATCAGCAACCTTATTTATGAGCTGATCTTTACCAAACTTATGCTGTAGTTGAGTATCCATAAGAGTTCAGTTCCTTTTTGAAAATCAGCCAGAACCGCCCATGCATGACTGGATTATTGCCCTTAAAAAAGGAAAAATTGCTATAATTCAGCTTTTAGTTATCATAGAGCCTCCATTTTGTATGCAATATTTTACCAGCTTAGCTTATGTAGTAGTTTAAAATTTACTTAAGAGCTTGGTTCCTTTTGCAAACCATCCAGATCTCACCCATGTATGTCTTGATTATGGCCCTTTGAAATAGGAAATTAATGCTATAATTGAGCTTGTGAACTTGAGTGTCTGACACCTTTATTATGAATTTCCTTTAGACAAATCAAAGTACTGAAAGTATTCCTGGAATGTGATTTAAGGTCCTGTGCCATTTTAAAGTATAGAAATTTCATGCAGGACTTAATGGATCACATTTACTGGCCTAAATCTATACCATTGAATTAAAGTGTGAGTGCTTATTATTTGGTGATATTTGGTTGGTTGATCGCATTATTTGTCCAAATTTCAGTCCTTAATCAGTGTTACCCTAAAGAAATTACGAATCAATGCCATATTATTGAGAATTTTTCTACTGTTGTTTTTGCGATAATTTCAAATGCATTGATTGCTCTACTTCAAGAGATCTCATTTTATAGCAACTTTGAAACCAGTATAATTCAAATGGAGTGAACCACATTCAAATAAGTCAAGATTTTGGAAGAGGTACTGGACCTTTAAGTTTGTTTGTTTATTTGTGATTTTAACGTCGCTTTAACAGTATTTCAGCTCATTACAGGTGTAGGAAGACCCCGGGGGACCTCTGTACACTATTTCAGGCACAGAATGCACATGGGAAGAACCACCGAACTACCGCAAGCCAGCTGGAAGGCTTCCTCACTTGAAAAATCTGAAGTACCCAGACCGAACCCACAGCGGTGAGGGGCTGAGAGATTGCAAGTCAACGACTATAACCACTCGGCCACAGAGGCCCCTTAAAGTGAGATGCATTTAGCTGGAGAAAACTGACACAGAAAGATAGGGCTAGCTTGCATCCTTCCAGTTGTGCCCGTACCAAACCACTGAAGTGTATGTGATTTAGGCCCTACCTAATAGCATGTCACGTAAGAGTATAATTTCATGTAACCGTGATAACTGTGGAAACATTTGCACATATGATTTATTAGGTAGAATAAATTTGAATTTTTTTTTACATAAATCTGAGTGTTAATGAAGACAGTAATAGAGAGATGTCAGTACTTTGATTTTATTGCACTGTTTTGGAAGGAGTCTGATTTAGTTCAAATGGTTGTTATATTTCAATGATTGACAGATATCCCAATAGAAGATAATGTAAAGTTAATCACTTTCCAATGATGCAAAATTCACAAACAGAGGTAAATTACTAAGTGAAAAATAAATATTTATATAATAAATATAAATAAACAATATTAATGAAATGGTGGACTCTAGTAAATTGAGGCAACCCATTTTATGATTGTTGATCATATCCTCAAGGTTGACAACTGTCTGTCATATATCCATTAACATGCAAGAGTTTTATAAGCATGGATTTCTAAATTAAATATTATTTATGAGAAGGCCAGGCCAGTCCAGGCAGATCTTAGGCTTGGAACTCGCAGTATAACATTTATTAGATAAAATACTGTAATTGATTCTAAGAAGTATTATTAGTTACATCTCACCATATTAAAGTAGTGAATTTTTACAAGAAAATATGTTAATTAATATGATTTCAAATTTTTCTGCATTTAAAGTTATGACAACTCTTGTCATTTTTTGTCTATAAATATTAAAGCATTTATGACTTCATTTTTGCAATTTTTGTTAATTCATTTTCTCCCAGTTTTTGTGTTTTTTAAATGACAGTTACAAAATCTTTGAATGGTTGACTTAATGGCTGAAAATATTCTAGATTTGGAAAAGTAAGTTTTGATGGATATACCATTTTTTTCTTAGAATATAAATGGTGATTTTGATTGGCCTAGTTTCTTCCTAGAATATTAATGGTGGTTTTGATAGGCCAAATGTATTCCTATTTATAAATAGTGATTTTGATATTCAACATAACTTTTTCCTAGATTTAGAATAGTGGTTTTGATTGGCCCATACTTTTCCTAGATTTTGAAGTGTGGTTTTTGATTGGTCCAGACTTTTGTTAAGATTTTGAATAGTCATGCAGGTCTTGATTGGTCCAGACTGTTTAATAGAGACTGTTGTGGTTCCTCTGGATAACCCTTAGTGTCAGTATCCATTTACATAACAACCTGCTTTATTGAATTTACAGCATAGGTCACTTTGGTTTTGAAGGAGGCTTTTGATTGGCATAAAATGTTCATCATAAGATATGTTTTGGTTTGATGCTAGTCAGACTTGAACATTATATAATGTGACCTATTTAAGCTTTCTAAGTTGAATATGTAGGTCACTTCAGGTCTTAAGTGTTATAGAACAGAACATAGTAGAATAACACCTATTGGAGAGAGGTCCAGAGACAGCTAGGCCTGTTGCTAGGGAGCAGTTGTTTCCTTTATTGTATTTAATCAGTTTACAAATAACGGAATAAACTGGACTGGAATCAAACTTTGCTCTCAAACTTCAAATAATGATCAAATCTCTCTTGTAGGTACAAATATACAGCTCAACATCACTGCAAATTAAGACCACCTTCAGTAAATTCAGAGAGGTCGCACATTGTGGTAGTTTCCGTGACGATGGCAGGTTACTTGTTGCCGGGGGAGATGAGGGAGTGGTTAGACTGTTTGATGGAGAAGGCAGCGGCACACTGAGATTATTTAAAGGACACACAGGGTAAGGGAGTCTTTCAGATGAATAGTCATATCTGATTGGATAATTAACCTAAACTTACTGAATATTCATATCAGCTATTTATTATATGAATATTCATTAGTGTTGAAACTTTTTACTCTTAAAATACTGGAAGCATCTAGGTCTTATAGATAAACAGGGATTTCTGATTGGATAATTATACATACAGTAAAACTAACTGAATATAATTATGTGTGCATAGTAACTGAAAACAACATGTTTTATTTTAGATATTACACTTTGTTGCCATGGCAACTGTTTAATAAACTTTAATTTAGATAATATAAAGCAGAAAATGGACAGATGGAAGTTTTAATAATAAAACTTTAGTGCTGATAAGTTTAAGATGAATGCTTCTCAGAAATTACTTTTTTCATGGCAATCAAATTACAGGCATGGATCAAATGTAGTGTTCTGCATCATCTGATCTAAGTCTTCATTGCTTACTGGGTCATCGTAGGTTATGAACAAGAGGTCAAGGTTTAATTAACCCTTGACTCCAAGTAAGAACCATCTGACACCTTTACAAACAGAGAAGACCCAGATCAGGCAGCTCTTATAGGAGCTGCATGATCAGGTTCTACTGTGTTTTCTAAAGAACTTTAATATCATTTGGATGGATTTTCCCCTTATCCAAAGTATTTTTCTTTATAATCTAAATATAGGCAATGATGTAATGGTCTAAAAATAGCCTGTTGAGGAAAGAGTTGATGATGATATTTCCATGAAACTTCATAATTTTTCTTGTTGTTCAATAAAGTTGCTTCACCACAGTAAGTCCAATAATTAATGTGCTGTATGCCTGTTTGTGCTAAGATGGTGTAAATGAATAAACAAAATGAAATGACATATTGATTTTATACCCATTAGCCCTTTTAACCTTTAGCCTGCTAAAGGCGACGTGATAGAATTTGAAACATCTTGGATCCAGATTAGATGCCAAGTTACTCGGCGTCTAATCAGGATCCAAGCTGTTTGACACTTGGCAAATTGTTTCTCCAAATATTGGGCCATTCTGATGAATTTTAAAATCTAGGCAGACGACATTTTAAGCAGACGACATTTTGTTCAGCAGGCTAAAGGTTAATATGCAGCTGTGTGGTTCAAATCCAGTAAACAAAATCCTTTAATAGAAATTTGGTTTATAAACATAAAATACTAAATCAATCGAAAGATAAAAGAAAGAAGAGTGAACGGAAATGTGAGGAAGAATTTGAATGTTTTCATATCAAGCTACATGTATACATATTTGCTTTGTAATCTTTTTTCAACAGTTCTG
>JAULCC010352884.1:0-11675 GCA_032358795.1 Nuttallia obscurata | reverse complement strand
CTGTGCTAGCAGGTTCCTGCTACCAATAGCGGATGGTCGCTACTAGTAGTGACTAGGTAGCAGATACATAGCAGATACTCGCTACCACCTGCTACCTTCCTACTACTTGTTCATGCTATCAAAAATAGTACCGACTAGGTAGCAGCTATCTAGCGGCTAGCAAGCTACTACCTTTCTGTTTCTTTAAAGGGGGCATTTGGTTGAACTGAATGACGCAGTTGAATTACATGTAGGTTATATCAGCTAATTATAATCAAGGCAGTTTGTTAAATAGACCAAAACACCAAGTTGGTCAAATACTAAATAACCGTTTAACGAATAATCGCTCATAGCCTATAGTTCATGTGAATTCAAATGACACGTCAGATTTATCTTCTGCTTTCATAGTAGACCAAGCAAAACAGTTAAACAAAACACTTATTTTAACATTCACCGAACAAATATACTTAAAACTACTAGTCAATGATCTCGTCAAGGTGTTTATTAATCAGTTCGTATAAGGAGCCTTTCACACACTAATGTATAGATGTAAAGCCTGTATATGTACACAGTGTCACATAATTATAAATAATAAGGATTGCTGGCAGAGCTCTCAAAGATTATTTAACTTTTTCTGAGGCCAATGAATCATGTTTTGTGAAACACCTACGCCCGGGAATAATTGATGTATTGCTGTCAACTGAAGAATACAACGATGAAAAAATATCATGTTATTTATGAAAATGATAATGAGAACATCAATGTACTGTCTAACAAGCAACCCAAAACCATCAAATTAATTAAACAAAATAGTTGAAAATGCAAAAAGCGTGATGTCAACCGACAATTTAAAGTATGAAAAAGGCAAAGCTTCTGAACAATACTTTCTAAATACAAAAATGATAATCCAAATTACGGAAATAGGTTGTTGAAATGCTTATAACAGCAGATTCGAGTGAGAACTTCAAGGTACTTCTACGACATTTGCGTCCATCTTTTTCTTCCACTGGTCACAAATGCGATCTAGGTCAGCATAGTTCTAATAACAGCAGATGGTTTCTATTTAAAAGACATATCCAATTGTTTACAAAATCTTTTGAGGAAAAAAAACATGAAACCCTACATATAAATAGGTGTCTGGAAGTTGTATCAAGTAGTTTAACTAGTTTAACACGACAGTGCAAATATTGTTGAAAACTGAAATGTGTAGGTCACGCATACTGGCTAGGGATGACAGATAATCAAAAAACATGTTTATTTATGTGTTAGATTTGTAATCTCTTAGCAACTGATACGAAAACCAATGAGCAGCATTACGAAATTCAGGATCTATATTAGAACGGAAAACACTTCGATCGGGCAAATTCTTTGTTAGGAATATTTGAAATATTTATATAAACTGATTTACGAACGGCTGATACCGGTGTTGTAGCATATGATGTGTGAGATTATGCATTTATAATAAGAAATACATAAGTATTGAGAATAAAAATACATCAGGGTATATGTTTCAGTACGATCGAAGCATATTACTAGGGGAATGAAGAACACCAACAACAAGAAATGTAAAAATACAAGTATATCTTTACGAAGGAACACTGCTGCAAAAATTGACTATAACATCTTAAGTTTCTTTCGAGAAATTGTATAATGAATCTGGTTTGTCAAAACATCTTATGATAGGTCCAAGCGTATGCGTTTCAACAGGAAAAATGTGTGAATTAATTTTAAGATCATATTTTACATAAACAGGCCTTTAAAACGAAAAAGAATGGAAGAGCAGTGTATTGCAATGTTACACAACCATCTCGAAATGTATAGACTGTAATGTTTAGTATAGGAAACGGGACAGCATATAAAGTTTAAAATGGGTCACGCAATTAATTGGAATACTGGAAAACTGGCGAAACACCGAAAACATAGGTATACACAGAGACTGATACAACACATCTTTGTCTCTGACAAGCCTTCGGTTTTAAGGCAGGTTGGGAAGTATACTTTAATACGCAACTTATAATTGTGTCGTGCAAAACTATATTTTCAAATAGTACAAAGGACTGGGGTCCTTATAACATTTCTAAGGTCATATCTTACAGGTGGCGGCAGTGTTGTAAAAGCAATTTGTGTGACTTAGATGACTGCTGTCCTGACAGGCCCAAGTCAGCTGTCACTGCAGCTGTGTTGAAATGCATTGCAGAAGATGCACATTAAAAACATATGCTAGTATTGTTAGTATATCACCTAACGGCAGCTATTCATGAGATTTTTGTGAGTTTCTTCTCTTAAAACAGCCATACTTTAAATATCAAAACTAACTTGAAAATAATAACAAACATTATGGATATAAACGTATTGCTTGAACTTCTCAATGGTGATGGGACTTTTTAGCCCTATCGTTTCATTGATGATAAACAGTTGCAAGAACATATTTTTACTTTTTTGAACAACGCCGAAATGATTTTGCAAATTTGTAAGATATGACATCGGATGTATATGTTTAACCAAGCCAATACCATTATGGCCAGAAAAAAGCGAGAAAGTCTATAACAAATGTATAAGATGGCATATTCTTCAGCTTCCATAATTATCTACCTTGTTCAAGTCCTAGTGACTTGATAGAATTCACATGACTGCAAATACTTGTAGCTGGGAGACGTTATACCACAAAATTTCCCTTAGATCCGCTATCTAAGTTTCTTCAGAATATGCCTGTTGAAGACTATAACTAAGCGATACAATTGCAAGGCTTCTGAAGTGTGATAGGGCAACATGAGATCTGTTTGAAGGCGTGGAATCAAACGAAAGACGGTCATGCACAGACAACCTATCGCTGGTTCTGTCAAACCTAAAGTAGCAACATGTTTATGTGGCCAACCACACATTCATATAAAAACTCTGTTGTAAATACTAATAAATGGGGCAAGATAATTGTGACACAACTTGAAATAAATTACGCAATGTTCCTAATGTAAATAAATAGAGCACACTTTTACACTTTTTAATGATTTAGTTGACGAAGTTTGCTGAGTTTAAGCCGCTGGTGATTAAAGTAAAGCACTAGAATGATGAACTTCATACAATGAATATCGACTTTTTGTATGGAAACCATTCGTGAGTGTAGAACAAAACGTTTGGCTTGACATTGTCGACCAAATGTCGATCAAATCAAGTACCAGTTAGAAACGAGAAAATTGGCCTATTATATCTTGGTATTTTTTTTCAATTAGTAAATGTTTTGTTATTTAAATGAGCATAATCTCTTTTACAAATCTTTTTTAATTCAAAAGTGACGAATACGTCCGTCATTATTATCGTTTGTCTTTAAATTCAAAAATAGAAATCCCAAATTATTTACCCTTACACATAATATCTAAATTGATAGTTATTAGCATGTTACACGCGTTTTGTACAGCACAGTCAGGTAAAGTACCATTTGTTAAAAGCCTGACAAGAAAGTGAATATAGATAAAGTCATCACTAAACACTAGAACAAACGTCCTTGGACTGCTGAAATTAATTCATTGAAACAAGTTTTCAAAGTAATTGGAAACAAAGCTAAAATCAAACGCGTCGGTTCTCCGAAGTGTCAAAACACCTTAAAATTTCGTTTTTCAAATTTTATATTTCTAAATCATTATCAAGAATGACTTATGAAGATTTCGATAGTGTCCTTAATTAGATGAAGTGGGAAAAACATATATGAATCAATCTGTTAAAAATACAGCTTTAGTGCTTTATTTTTATAAAACTGTCAGCTAAAGGAAATTGAAACAAAAGGGGCATATGTACAGGTTGGGCAAGCCCGTACCGCCCCTGTTTGGTTCCAAATTACTTCTCTTAAATCTCCTCCTTGGTTCGGTGTATGTTTTAGACCCAACATAAATGCTGCGCTCGTAAGTATATAACATTGTGTTTACTGCGGAAACATTTTACTTTTTAAATCGAATATATTTGAAAAAAGATTTGAAATCCAATTCTTACTTAAACTGATTGTACATGGAAATTGTAGAAGAACGGTTTTACTTTGGTTTTTATCATATAATAATATTATATTTATGCAAACAATTTTCATAGATATCTAATTATGTATTTAATTGATTCGGACCAATAGTACTAATATGCTGCTATACTTTTCAGTTGATCTGCCTCGAAACTCGCGTTTTACAATTCAAATACACATTAACACTTATTATTATTGCCCCTGATGCAACTTCAAATGTTTTTACCATGATATTCAAACAATCTTTTTTAAAAGAATTCAATTAATGTTTGTTGTTGTATTTTTCATTGCATTTTTCGTACATCATTCTGTCTAAATTGCTATAATTTAAAAAAATCAAATATCAGAATTCAAAGTATATGATGACGCAAACCTGTTTTAGGTTTCAGTTGTGCGCATACAAGACCGAAGAAGCAAGCAACACAATATTTAATTATTTCGTATTCAAATATCAAAAATGTTTTAGAAATTACAATGTTTCATATATAATATTGTACACTGATTTTTTTGTAAATGTTGTAACCTATTAAATAAAAGAAGTCTCCTGACTTCACAAAAAAAAAACACACAACTATGTTATATTCTCCTATTTCCAGTATACCCCTGAAAATTTGTTTTACATATGTGTTATCATGGTGGATTTATAATATACTTATAAATAAATATATATATATATATATATATATGAGACGTTCCATGACACGAAATGTTTCACCATGATAACACATATGTAAAACAAACTTTTCAGGGGTATACTGGAAATAGCCTGTCGGTCGTTCGGTAGGTCGGTTGGTCTGTTTGTCCAGATCCAATAAGTCATGCACCCTGTCACAGCCGTATACTTGACAATTCCTGCAGGGAGCCGCATGTAAAAACAAAACAGCTGACTCGTCGCAAATTGCTATCCACAAAATTTTTAAACCATTTAAAAGGGGTGTATTTCCTCTTCCTATATACTTTTCCTATTCTTTATAAACATGCATTATGAATAAGTCTAGACATATTATATATGGATTACTGGAAGAAAACCGGGTCGTTTATAAAGCATGTGTTCTGTATCAAAGCGGTGTAGCATGGGTTATTGTCGTATTCATTGACTGATCTAGTCATATGCACGATTGACCGAAAAAGTGTACTGAGTGTCTTGTGTTCCACGAGATAAAGCAACAGTATGGCGATCATCAGCTGTTACAATATGACTTATAAACCGGCTTTCCTGGTTACTGTTGGTGGTCTCAAGGTTAAAAACAATATTCAATGCGTGATAAACAAAAGGAAAAAACTGAAACACTGAAATTCCGCTATGAAAGCAGCGAATTTTCAGGAATAACTATTAGAAGATAACGCTAGTACAATAGGTCTAAGTATGACTTTGAGTTTGAAGGTTTATGTCGTAATAACTATACATGTCTTCGTTAGATAGATTGTATTCTCTATAATCGCATATGAAACGTATTCTGAACACGACATACTTTCAGATGGCTTGCGGTAGGTCCGTCGTTTTACCCGGAATTGCACCCTGTGCTCATATACCCGATGTATTCCATCATCTGTAATTAGCTAGACATCGCGATATGAAAAAAACACTGCTAAAACGACGTGATATGCGAACTAACAAAAAACAATAATGTATGCATCGACAGACGTGGCACCTCGAAGCAGGTATAATGTCATCCCATGTTATACCTCATACGCTTAAGCATCACCAATTGTGACAGTTTAAAAATACCAGTTTGAATTTTTGTTTTCTTAAACCGTTTACTAAGCACAAAGCTTTTGAAGCGTCATCATACATGACTAACATGACAAGTAGTGAAACATATTTTACTACTGATATCTCGTGTTTTGCAGTACGTCTAAATATAAAGGCAGTCTTTTAGGAGTGACGTGGTCAATCAGCTACGAGATAGTCAATATAATTTTACTAAAGAAAAACTTTTTAGTGAAATTTTACTCTTTCTTATATAGTGCATTTGTATGCAACTATTTTAAACGCAATACTGATATAAAAGTTACATTATCTATCAGCAAAGCTTTGATTCACTTACCCGATATCAAGAACGCCAATACCGCTTAATACATTGGCACCAGAAGCTTGACTGCTACGTATTTTCAAGATTTGTTTATCATTTCAAAAATTAGGCACGTTTAGAACCTATCAGTCGAACATTCTTTTATCGAAAATGTAAGTTTCTTAATCTAGTCCAACCACACAAATAAAAGATATTTGAATAATAGTGAAATGCATATTGTATATTGTGACAGGTTTATTTAAATAAGATCAAGACATAGCCGAACATGTTGTTTCTTTAGTACGATATTCAAACAATATACCTTGGGGGAAACACCAAGGCAGATTGTTTTTTCTTATTCGATGGATGTCCAGATTTGTATCTATTAATGAAGCTCAATTCGTTCAATTTAAAACATTTTTGAGACCATTTTCTTGTAAGAGCCATTATTTTATATCCCATGGAGGTCATGATAAAGGCTTCCAACGGGGTTAGAATCGGTAGAAACCTAAGCACACTATATCCACAACACCATTGTGTCCTAGGAAAGGAAACTTTTTATTTTAACCAACACATATTATAATTCTATCACCTATATTCACTTTTTTAACTGAACAGAACAGAACACATTCTATTATTACGACTTGTACACAGACATGGGTTCAATTACAATTATAATTTAATTAATTATAATTAATAACAATTTCTAAAAATTATAATTAATAACAATTTCTAAATTAATTGAGAATAATTTATAAGTAAGAAAAAAATAATTACTTTAATTGTAATTTATTAATTAAATTCCCTAAAACACAAAATAATTAATAATTAAATTCAATCATTTTTAATTAATTTTAATAAACACTGTCACAAACATATCACAATAGACAAGTCATTGTGCAGTAAGTCTTAAGACCTGGGGTATGAATTTCACACCAGGTGGTCACTTAAAGAACACTGATTATTAAGCCACTGAATAACAATAACCATGTGTAAAAGTAGCCTGAGGGAAGGAAAATTAGTTTTCATTTGAAGTTTTCATTAAAGGGTGGATAAATAACCAGTGTTCACAATCCTAGGCATACAATATTATATGAATGTACTTGTAGCTTCACATTTGACTGTTTTTGAAATGCATTAAGGACTTATTAACAGGCTATTGCATATTAAATCTGTGATTGATCATGCCATCAATTTTTAAAGTGCAACAAACGCATAATATCTACTTTCCTTGACGTTGTGTTTGTTTTTCATCAAAGTGAATTGAAGAGTTGTAACAATTTTTTTTTAATAACTAATATGTTCTGTAAACCTTCGAACTCTATGTATAAAAATAATTAAAGATAATCAAAAAGTATTTATTTTTCCCTAAAAATAATTGTAATTATTTCTTTAAAAAGCAAGTAATTATATTTGTAATTTAATTGAAGCATTTCCTTATCAATTGTAATTAATTTATTAATTTTAAAAATAATTGAAGCCAGGTCTGCGTGTACATCATCGTATCGATATCAATTATCAAACACATCGAATGCCATTGAGTCACGTGAAACATTTTACCTTTACTCACAAAAACACGCACGCATACGCGTTTAAACTGCATACACTGCCTTCAATAGATACAACATGATGTTTTATCAAATTGTGTTATACATGTATGACTAAACATATAGATCGAGGGGTCCATATCTTTAAAATATGAATTTTCCCGTAAAAGTAACAGTTTGGTCGTGTGATAAATACGATACACGCATGGTCAACATAGATAGTCTGTACGCCGGAAACTGGCGACACCACTCGTATAAACACTAGAATCAGTACAGGAATTTAATATTATCCAGTCGTATTCGGCTTTGTAAATTTATATATTTGCACGTTCGATAAATGTCCAACAAATATCAATAAAATGTCAATCAATGTTGATGTGTAAAGTTAGATTATCGTTAATATGTATCATTGACTTTAGACAAAGAGAGGGTACATGTAGTATCAGTTGATTGCACACATACCTCGAACCAAATTGTGCGATCCCCTAGTAAATAGTATATGCTAACTACTATGTGTTGACATATAGGTCCCGGCATAAAACGTTATTAAAAAAAAATGGCCTGAAACTTCTTGATCACAAGTTCCACTCAAGTTGCAGAACTATTTTTGTTAAGTTGCTCTGCGTTTTGCATTCTTTCTGACTTTTTTCGTTTGGTTTATTCCACACTCAGTTTACAGATATTTTAGACTCATATCGTTAACTGCAACTGTGGAAGTGTCATCAATATCGAATCATCCGTTAAGGAGACGCTGCACTTATAAGACATGCACAGACAGACGAACATTGACAAACATACATACAAAAAGAAAGCGAACAGACAGACAAACATTCATACACACATACAAACAGACAAAGAAGACAGACAACTGACGCGTTGATTCCTTAAAAACAACATACAAGAAAAAAAAAATAAAAACAGTTGTTGGGGGTAAAGTATGCTCTTACGTTGTTTTACTCAAATCGCGAGCCCATTTGCATTTTGTTTGGCTTACAACCTTTGTTAACTTTGTCAGTGTGTATCTAAAGGATGCACGCCATCTAGTCTATGTGATAAACACGGAGTTATACATTTTTAAAAATGTCGATATTTTCAAAGAGCAGCACCATCATTATCAGCGTCATAATTATCATCATCAACAACGACCCTTATCATGAGATATAGAAGCTCGATTTGATGAGTATATTCAGCGACAGTCATGGTAAGTCATGGTTAACGCCCAATACACTCCAATGTACCGGGTTTAGTGGTATTCAGTTTCAAATGTAATCGTATCATGCATACATGATTCTGTAGGACAAGAACAAACATAACTTCATTGCAAGCAAAGTACGATGCGATTATGTTATATTGGCGCTCAAAGGTCGGTGTTAGCATTGCGACTGGTTCGTCGGTGTCATGATAAACTGACCGAGCGTGTTCAGGCGCCCGTACTGCAGTGCTATACACAGGACACGTTAAAGAACCCATATATATCTCTGGAAAGGTTCTCTGCATCTGTTTCCCTCTCTCTAGGACGTCTTATATGTGCGGATATACATAAAGTATCCCCCTCTCGATTATATTATTTCGAGTTCCTCGGTTAGCATTTTATGTAACAGAACAACCCCTTTTCGAAAAAGTTTCAACCCCCCTTACATGTCACCAAGTAAACCCTTAAAAACAGTTCCCTCTCCAATTTGTGTCTTTGTACAGACACTAAATGCTTATGCTTACTTCTACCCCCGTATATGTCACCAAGAGAGCCCCATAAGTAAAGACCCCTTGAAATGGTATATTCAAATTCTTTTTTCTCGTGATGGGTCTCGTCATTGTTAAAGGGAGATATTGCATCAGTATCCATATTTTACATAGGTGTGTACTATTTGTTTCCCTTTGACCATAATGACTTGAATTGAACGGGGCTTATGAGTAATAAACACAGTTCAAACATATTGATTGCCAGTGTCTATTATAACATTGTGTCAGAAGAAACATAATAAAATGGAACGCCTACAGACACCATCTGACTTACATCTTAGTGACAACCTCGCAGAGAATTGGAGGCATTTCAAACAGCAGTAGGCAAAGATAATTCTCAGAAAGCGAATGAGATAATGGCATAATCACGTAGTAACACAAAAACTTGGTTCATACTTTGGACACGAAATATCAATATGTGGTAAGACAAAAGTCATTACAGGACATAAGAACTAATGTTTTGTCATTGATCTACATGTTATTGACTCTTTCGTTTAACCCATGTGTAAGGAATTTCCTTCTGTATTGAGATGAACTTGGTGAAACGGGCGTTTACCATCAATAGTGATAATGAAACTACCGAAACAGAAATTACACAGAATACGCTAACAATGGTGACAACCTCTTAGAGATTGACGAATGATCTCATAGAATGACTTGACTTTACAATTACCTGTAGTCACGTGAATTATGATTATTAATAAACACGTGCTGCTCGTGATATCGGTCGGGCTGCAAAGACGTATTTAGGTGGTCTGATCATGGTTACGGAGTGTAGTCATTTTGAAAACAAGTAAAATATATGTAGGGTATATTTGTACACGGAAAAAACAAGTTGAAAACAGTTGCATCGTTTGCTTCTATGAGTATATACTTAATGAACAAATATACAATTTCTTGTTTTAGGATCTCAATGCATAACAGTGGTTAGTTTTAGTTGCATATTTTAGCTTTACTTAAGTTACAAATGACTTTTATTTTTAAACAAAACAACCACATTGACATATAGGCGAAAACCGCAGATTTAATTTATGTTAATTCGGAGGATCACTTGGGTATTTTATTTAAACAAAACAATACCTCAGTTTTCTGCACAGTTTAACAATACTTCATTTATCGAGACTGTTAAAAAATTCGCAAGTCAAACACCGAGGACTTCATATGTGATTTGCTGTTAATTATATGCAAAGAACCACTCTCAGCTAAATTGAAATAAGTAAAACGTCAACATTATTTATTATTTTTCTTAATTGAACTATTGCAACATAATGTTTTCTTTAGTTTCAGATAACTGAAATTACGCTAGATGTAAGCATTGCTTGTTTAATGTTTAGAATATATGTGTGCAGTCTATCGACTACTATCATCATTACATACTAAGAAGTTATCTTTTATCAATATAATGGAGGTGCATACTAGCAGCTGTGCACTTGTGAAGATTGCAGAAGCTTTCGCTGCAAACCTCTTCGCAGAATGTGAATCGTCTTTGTTCGTTAGTAGATGCCGCCTTAAACACAGAAGATATTATGGATAAATAGCAACAATAATTAAGCAATCTATTTTCTTACACAAACCATGCTTATAAACATCATCGCGGTTTATTTTCAGAATCATGTCAACATTTCATTAACGTCTGAGGACAGATATACAATATAAAAAGCAGGAGGATTCTTAAATAAACATGCGGATCCTTGCAGTCTGGGGTATGCTTAACTTTAGCTATAACGAACACATCTGCTTATCCAAAGCAAACTCTATTGTATAAATAGTGACTTACATAACGTTTACAACTGAGTAAGGCAGGCTTTGATTAATACTATATTGCGAATAAATTCAGTATTTTAGCATGGGCTAAACGCATAGTTTTGGGTTCAATTATACCAGTAACACCAGCTGAAATATATCAGATGTATTAGTTGTTAAATTATAAAAGAGTTATCCAGGTAATGTTACCAGTGTCTGCTATACGAACGGATTGAGTTCAGTATAAAATGACCGATAAAATATGTTAGTGTTAAGATAAAGGCTAAGCATAAACGATAGGAAACCACATAAGCAGATGCAGATACTGAATATGTGAAATATGAAAATTAAGGAGATTGCTTTATATACATTTGAACTTATACAAGTAACATCGAACCCGATTTATATCTTTCAAACATCATTGCCAGATCTAAAGTCAAATGCAATATTATTTTGCATTCTTCTAATATTATAGTTGCTCTTTGAATGCTTTGTCGCGAAACTTGGAAGATAGCTGTTTAAACAGTGTACATATTAAAAACTTATAAAGGCTCATCTTAAATTTACTAAAAATAAAAACAGGCTTACATCATTTTGATAAAAGTTAACAACATGATACGTATTGTTAAGATTTTACCAAATCTTTTGTAATAA
>JAULCC010352662.1:0-11676 GCA_032358795.1 Nuttallia obscurata | reverse complement strand
GATCTACAAGAAAAGCTAGCAGCAGCTTCTAATGTGAGTGCCAGCACTGTGGAGACTATGGAATATTTCAAGGTAACGTTTAACAGTTATTATGATATGAACACGTTAATATTGATCTATATAAACTGTTATCAGATAATAGTATATGTTTGTATTGTGATTATCAAATACTACAACTATTTCATACAGGGTGATGGCCTAAATGTGCCAGGGAAAAATGCAAAAGAAAGTGGTTTGAAGCACCTCTTACAGAAGCATGTCAAACTGTATGATTTGTAGTCTGAAGCATTTCTAAGAAAAAAAGAAAATTCTCAATTTTTTTTAAGAAAGAAAAAGTAACAAAACTCAAATCAAACTAATTATAACCAAATACATTTGAAATGTTTTAATATCCACAAGTTCTGATGTGTATATTAATAATTTTGACATTTTTTAGTTAATTAGGCAAATTAAGATATTTTTTGTAAAAAATTGTTATTGTATTGACAATGTCATTGCTGGTGTTGCATGTTTGGTTCAAAATGAAACTTGCCACAGGTAATCTCTTTCATGCTGCAGGATCTGAAGACACTCACTTTAATATGTATGTTTGTAGCAAAAATGTCTTGTCAATGAGGAAAATCTGAACAATTGCAATTTTTTACCAGGTACATTTCACCGAGGTACTGGATTTGGTACAAAAGAGGAAAGTCTACATACACAGGGGATTGGCTTATGTTCCATATGATGAGATGATATCCCTACTACTGAGTGTGTATAGGACACACTTGTCACACAGTCTGTCTGTAAGTAGTATCTATGACAACCAAAGTTTTTCTTGCAGAGATCTTTAGTTTGTACTGTTATGATATTTAGGAACACAGTTAACTGACACACTTTAAATAAGTGAACTATTTTTGGAAAGAGGGGTATAAAACAAAGAAAAAGAAAAACAACTTAAGTTTGTTAGAAAGTCACAAAATCACCATAGTTGTCTTTAGTTAGAGGTTAGTTCTTTCAAACAATCAGTTGTGAGCACCTTAAAAAGATGACTTTTAAAGATGACTTCCTGGCAAGCATAATGGTCGAAGAGTGTACAAAAAATAATGTTTGTTCAGTTGGTCTAATGCTTTTAACATGTATTGCAAATATGTTTCTGCCTGTCATTTTGAATGTGCTTGCAGCTAACAGATTGGTCAATAATGTGACTCAAGAGAGAAGAATGCTTGTTCTAAAGCATTTGTAATAATGAAATGTCTCATTTAACTGTGACTGATCTGGGTCCACTTTGTTTAAAGACTTGTCTTAAGTAAAAAATCAACAGGACATTGATCAAATGATGTTTAAGGGCATTTGATTACAGATAGTAAGAGGAACATATAAGATGAATGATTATTTAAGAAAGAAAGAGTAATGGAACTTAAATTAAACTGGTGATACCCAATTATGTTTGAAACTTCTTTAAGGATTCAAAGGTACTAATGTTTATAATAAGGATCTGTAAATAATACTTTAAAATGGGCAAATGAGTGCAGCATTAATTTCAGAGCAAAAGTCTTAAAAAATTATGTTATTGATAACAGTTTAGGAGGAAATATTACAAATGAACTGTTAGGAAAAGACCATCAAGAACTCAATCAAGCCTTGCAATACTCCTTTTTTTAAGGATACTCAATAAAATAAGAACTTTATCAATTCAGTCAAAAAGCTTATCTGTTCCTCTGGAACCCAGTTAGAGTCGTGTAAATATCTTGGAAAACTGAATTTTTACTTGACATTGTAGAATACTGAACCTGTTCCATATTAATTACATAATATTGGGGTATATAACAGAATTGAGGAAAAGAGTATCATGATTTAACTCAGGCATGTTATTATTTTAACTTCTTCCTGGAAAATTGTGTTGTAGTTGGATGTTAAAGTCAGTAATCGAACTTCAGACAGCTTTTCTGGATATATATATATACACATGGAATTTGATGAATAAATCTTTTTCTGCTATTAAATGTCATACAAGTTGATTTAAGTATATTCTATTTATTCTTTAGTAGATTTCTTATCAATCAAGCAAAATGCAACACTGTATATTTGGATTTGTCTTGTCACATAGCATTGTGTTTTGTTTCTGACAGGTAACTTCTAGAGCGCTACCACATCTTGAAGAAGATGAGCGATTACTGCCCATGCTTTGTGGCCTAAGTAAACGGTATCTGGGATCTGACTACAGTTTGAAGAAAGACAATGTCGGTAAAATAACAGCTGACATGATTGAAATGGTATGTTTATTATCTGTTGATAACAGCAAAATAAGAATGATGTTTTTAAAAAGATTTCATTGCAAATCCTTGTTAATAGATTACTGTAACAGTGTTGTAGTTCAGACAGGGGACATCAAACATTCATGGCCATCCCACATTTATGACAATCATGATGGGATTAAATGAAAACTGCAACACATTATCAGAATGGAATGCATAATGCATATGTCCTGTCGTTTAAAGGCCAAGGTTACTGTTGCTAAAGAGAGATCAGAGGTGTGTTCAACAATGCTAGTGCTCGCTGGCACACTGAGTGCCCTGCTTCTAAACAAGGTCACCTGAGCAGGTGCTCACTATTCAATTTCCAAAGTGTTTTGCCTCTGGCAGGGTGTTATGGGTAGATTTTCAGGACCGTGGCTTGAGACCAGGAAGTGTTTGAACATAAGCAGTTTGATGAGGAAAATACATTTTTTGAAGTGCTGTGGACAGGCAGGCAGCTCTGTAGCACAGTTTGATAAAATTTCTGATAACGGATCATTCTTATTAAAGTCTGTTGCATTAGATTGCTTGTCAATAAGAATATTTTTAAAAATGTCACTAGAGGAATCAATGGAAGCTGTCATTTTGAAGTGTAAGTGAGCGCCCACAGAGTATGGTCTGTCAAAAACTGGTTTCATGGTATTTCCCTGTTTCTTTAACAATCTCAAAATTCATTAAAACTCTGATGTAGTTTCAAATGTATTGATTAAAAGTTTTTATATTTAAATTATTTTTTATTACATATATACACCCAATTATAGTAATTACACCCAAATAAAGTTATGAGTCATTGAGATCTATTATAGCTTTGAATTTCAGATTTTCGATACCAATTATTTTGTCATTGTTATATGCTTTGGTCTTACTTTTATATCTGCATTTCTGTCTCTTCAGTTATCTAAGAAATCATTTCCATTGTGTATGCAACAATTACATACTTCCATGCGACAAAATCACCATCTGCGACATGGTGGAAGGCAACAATATGGGCTCTTTCTTAAAGGCATTGGATTGTCTTTGGAGGAGGCCATGAAGTTCTGGAGGTCAGAATTCACAAAACTGATTGATGTTGACAAGGTAAAACATTGCAGTGCTATGTTAACTGTTGGCACTGATCTAGTTGGTATATTAAGGAAATTAATTTTTTTTTCTGCTTAATTATAGCCCAGACACCCTGGGGTATATTCAAGAGGGATTGAAGTATTAGTGAAACTCTTGCAAAATCTGGTATACAAAGTTTAAAACTTAGATGGCGTCACATACTAAGAAGAATATTAAAATCCCTTTTGCTAAAGTTTTAGTTACAGGAGGGCTGCAGTTTACAGTAAGACAAAATGTGAGTCTTACTGTGCTTCTCCTCTGTCCTGGGCCAACATTTTAGTTGCTGTTATAGTTAGATATAGACATTTCAGAGAATGATTTTACATAATACAGTAAATACTGAGACAGTAATTGAAAGAAATTCAGTGTAGAGCATCATTTTAAACTTTAGAGATAGAAGTGATAAGACTTTTTTAAAGTGTTATTTAAAAGCTTGTTGAATATTGAAATGAAATTTTCAATGTAGTATTATGCAATTCAACACACAGAGAAACTGATCAACTTGGCCCTGAGTCATGTTGGCCATGATCAATGCAGCCTTTGCATGAAGACACTTTTATCAGAAAATTCATGTTTAAATAAAAATATGTGTGCAGTTTGTTTATAGGTTTACATTGTATAAGCTTCAACTTTTGCCATTTATTAAGGTTAATGACTTTTGTATGCAATTGAGGATGTGGTAGCAAACAAAATTGAATTTTGTAAAAAAAATGAAACTTACATGAAGTACTCATCCTTGTTAAACATGAAAGTTTGAAGCACAAAACATTGCTTCATTATTTTCTCCAAACCTACTTTCCTTCTTTAAACCCTAATTTATGACTTTTTGAAAGTTTTCCTCTAAAACTATATTACATGTCAGAATTGGGGTTGCCATGGAGACAAGAGAACATTTGCAATCAAAGCACAGTGTACTTTCCTAATTTGTTATTCTATTTTCTCATGCCAGTTTGACAAGCAGTACTCTTACAACATCCGCCACAACTATGGTAAGGAAGGGAAGAGGGCAGACTACACACCATATAGCTGTGTGAAGATCATCATGTCAAATGCTCCAGGACCTGGTGATAACCATGGTAATATTGCTTTATTACATGATGCATATCTGATGGTTTTGATATGGTACATGATCATGAGAATAGTTGCTTTGTATCCATTCTTATGGCATGGTTTTATAAGTTGTATGCACAACCTGGATTTATTATCCACATAATATCGTGTTGCACATGATCAAGAGAATATCTATTTTATAAATGGATGAAACAATCAAATGTAAAATCATGTCACAAACAGAATATATTGGACCATGTTTTTGATAGAAGGTTTGAAACTATGATGTGGTCTAAAAGACATTAACATATAAGTAAATGTATCTTTAAGGACTAAAACAAATCAGATTTAGACATTCAATTTGAGTTTGATTATCTCAGTCAACACTCCTGTAAGGTTCAGCTATGTTTACATTTTTTTCTTCGTAATACAGGCTGTCCATTCAAGCATACAGATGCAGATTTACTGAAACAGAAGTTAAAATCACAGGGTATTGGTGATGTTTACTTGGAAAAGGTAGGCCTGTAAAGTAGTTTTAGCTTCCTCCTCAAGAAATGTTTTAAACAGATGTTTAAATGTTGCAATGACAAAGTCGATATGTTAGTGTAAAACATAGAGCATTCTTTGTTGTGATTTTTTGTGTCCCACAAAGGGAGGCAAATAGTAATTAAGGTAACAATTATGGGTCAAAGGTTAATATGAGTATACTTCGTGTCCCCTCTGTGTCTGCTCTGTATCTCCAATAGGCTTGACATAGTTCCACATGCTTCACCTTGTCCTTTGGGGGCATTTGTCACATGACTGACTGCTCTTGTTCTTTCAAGATTTAAGATAGAAAATGCATGAAAGGAGCTTAGCTAAACTATATCTGTATTAAGCTAGGGCTTTTAAAAATTTTTGGTACAAATTCTCACCATAATGTCATAATGAGATGATAAAGTATGTGCTAACAGTCTCGAAGGTCAAAGTGATATTTGCATGTATGCATGTGTTATTTATAGAATTTAACTTAACTTACTGAGATTTGTAAAAGAGGTTAGTGCTTGCCATCTTGTGCTGTCTTATTTTCAAATTTCTGTCTTAATGTCTTTTAGATAATGGCTGATGTAAAGAGTGGCAGATTCAATGTTGCATGCACTCGTCACTTTGAAGCAATGCACAAACTACCCATAGACTCCCAGCTACAGTCCTTCAGTCACCCGAACCAGTGGTTTGATGAGAGTCAAAGGACTTTGAATGGTGACAACAAAGGTACCAGTAAGTGACTGATGAAAACAACTTTCAGGGATTTGAAAATAAGTTCCTTAATAAAGAAAACTACCTAGGTGATTGCTAAACTGCAGTCTTTGGAGTGTCAATATTTACATCATTCTGTTGGCTGTATCCCTCTACTTGGCCCTCGTTCCTCCACCACCTGGGATATTTTTCTCTAACCTAAATTTATCCATCCAACAGCAGATTGTTTCAGTAGAATATATAGAGGATATCTGATGAGTTTTCAGTTTATATAAAAATTTATTAGACGAGTCCAGGAATCTTTATTAAGTGAGCCTCTGGCCAGCTTAATAAAGGTTCCAGGACGAGTAATAAAATTTTATACAAACTTAAAACGAATCTGATATTCTTTCTATCACATGACACAACAGTAAAGAAAGATGTAAGCTGAAAATTCCATTTAGCTGTGTTTAATGTATGGCGTTGACCAAATAACGGAGCTATGGTAAATCTAATGATAATCATGAGCGAGAAAAGTAGATTCACATGTTGGTGGAAAAGTCTATAAAACCAGTGTCTAGAATTCGAAGCTGCATAAAAATTAAAACTTTAACAAATAAAAAAACTAATTTTTAACTTCAAGGCAACAGTTAGTTTTATTCTGTAAACTATGCAGCATAGCAAAATATAGGTTGGGTAAATCGGTTCTTATATGTAACGTGTTGATAATATAAGAAAATACGTGATGGTTATATTACACCGGAAATAAGCAACGTCATGTGATAAATCATGTTTCATCAGGTAACTTATGATAATATCTGACTGGTATTTTTGCACATATAAATTTTTTACTATTCTTAATAATGATGATAATATAAAAAACTACAAAAACTGTCATTACTATATAAAATTAACAAACATCATGTTTGCCTGTGAAGTAGGAATGATGCAGTTTCTTTTTTTGAATACTAAATTTTAAAGCAAATGAAACAAACCATTAGAAATGTAACGGCTTCCCTCCTTGACACTCAGGATTTAGGATTAGCATTATGACTGGTTTTGTCAGTGTCAAGATAAAGTGACGGGCCAGGGTTCAGCCCCCAGGTGTATCAGTGCTATACACTAAATAACCAAAGTTCTCTACAGAAGAGTTCTGTGTATCCGCTTCCCTCTCTCAGAAACAAAAATCCCTAGAAACTTAATTAAAATTCCAATATTACAATTATATGTACAATGTTACAGATGCAGTGATTGCAAAGTTTCAGTTTGTAACTTTTTATATATATAAATTCTAGGAAGATTTTCGATGCACTAAGCTTAGCTCAAGTGAAGGATAGCAAAAGATATATTCCATGCAAAAGGAATCTTTCTGCAAAAACGGTTCTAAGCAAAGGCAAATGAAATGTTTTTTAATACTCGGCATGTTTTGGATAAAGAGTATAAAATAGTTTGTTGACATGTTTATTATATACAATTTACATAGGGATTAATTTATGCAACACTGTGTTCATGTTTTCCAGGTTTATCCTCTGGAACACCCAAAACACCAAGGAGTCAGTATCGCAGTACCCAGCCAACCCAGAATATCTGTACACCTACATCACAGGGAACCAGCCAGTCTGTGTCAACAACTAGTGCCCAGGATGAAATGGATGAAGACTTTGATGAAGAGCTGTCTATGCAGCTTTAATTCATATGAAATTATTTTTAGTATAGATTGTAAAACTATTTACAGAATATGTATAGTTTAAGAATGTTTACAAAATAAGTGCAAGCGAAACAAGATAATTAAAAGATTAGAAATAATTTCACCACAGCCTATTATAAGGAGCAGGGAGAGAGATTCCTCATGGAAGTGTATCATTTTGCAATAACAGGTTTTTCTTTTAGCATATTTACAAGGTGGCTAAACCTGGTCACTTATTTTAAAACAACTGAATGACTGTTGCCAGTTCCACACATTTTTTTTAGTCCATCACTGTTTTGAAATGTCAGTTCTTTCATATGTGTGTTTGCCAGATAATATCTCTAAGATCAGGCCTGCTATTTTTCAGGCCTGGTCCTGATTTCAGGTTTTGAGATTCTAAATTTTCCTTATATGGTTATATTAAGAAAAGCAGTTTCCTGCTTTGAAATTGGGAATTTCAGGCCTGAAAATATTTGGCTTATAGCAGGCCTGGAGATATATCAAATTGTTCCTTTTAAAATGCTCAAGTTGTGAACCTTCTTCAGCTCTGGAAATGGCTCAAGTTAGAGTTGAAGCCCTTGCAGTAATATGTTGTCATCCCAGTAGATATGTTTAGTTTATTTATTTCACTAGGACGTTAATCAATGTCAATTAAATGTAGTTTTTAAATTCATAAATCTCTAAAGCTAAGTTTAACAAAAAGTTTTAATCTATTAGTGCTTAGAGGTGTTAACAGGTTTCAATTTTTGCATTTTGCTGGTAAAATGTACTTGTCTTTCACAGAATATCAGTGCTGTCATTTATAAGGATTTACAGAAATTTCACATACATTTGAGAATTGAGCCTTTAAAATATCTGATTAAGGAATTTTCTTTATTGTTAGCTCAATTCAGCACAAAGTGCTCAAGGGTGAGCTTTTGTGATAGGGGACTGTCCGTCATCATCAACATTTTCCTTCAAACATCTCCTTCTAAACTGCTTGGCCATTTTAAACCAAATCTCCTATAAATGTTCCTTGGTTGGTCTGTTCAAGTCTTGGCCCTTTTCCAGATTCCTTTAAAAATATGGTTTCATGCAGAACTCTTGGTTGCTCATGTTGATAAGCAAAAAAACATGGCAGCCAATGGGGCGGGGCTAGTTTTTACAATATGTCAATTGGAGGATTTGAAAATCTTCTCTACAGACACTGCAAGCCCAATTTCTAAATGATTTCACAGAAATAATTCTTAGGTGAGCCTCTATCAAATTCTTTCAAGCCTTATCACAAATGATAACCCTGTAGAGGGTTCTTTTATTTGTATGTGAGATTTTCAGGTGCGCGATCACAGGACTATGGCAGTCCTCTTGTTAAGAAAATAAATTCCTGAATTCAAGAAATGTTGGGCTCAGTTCTTTAATTTTTGTGTGTAAGATTCCTCTTCCTTGAAGCCCTGGGTCAGATATAAATATGAATGAATAGATCATCAAAGAAAAAAACAAAACTATCAGTATAAAGTAAGATTTGAATTACAGTTACAGATAGATATATCATCAGCAAATTAGAAAGTGTTGCTGTGATGTTTGATTGAAGATATTAAAAAAAATTGTATATTGTTACTAGTTTTTAGCTGTCTTGTTCCTACCCTAACTTGGCTTAAGCTGCGTTTTAAAAACCAGTTGCCTCATTACCCTATTATAAAGATAAAAATGTATGCAGCATGTCAGGCTCAAATTGCTTGTTCTGCTTATTGTCTAGTTGATTTATTTCCAAAATTACACCGTCTAATTTGGGCTGTATGAAATTACTTACGTGACAAATTGGCATCCTTGTCGTTGACATTATCAGATATGATGTCACCTTGAGCATAAAATCTAGGGAAAAGTAATGTCATGTACATTTTGGATAATATCCTGATAACTCTTTGATTATAAAGGAAAGGATAATACAATATCATTATACAAAAAAGTACTACTTGAAACTATGTCCACACTACCAGTCCGGAAATTTCAAATGTCCGACACAACCTTCAATTCTGCTCTACAATACGCTAGAGACAGATTTTATTAGTTAAGCAGGAGGGCAAAGATGGCCCAAAAATCAATCCCCTGAATGACTGTAGGAAAAGTGTTTTTTTAAGTGTTTCACCAAATAAGTTCATGGGTAATAAAACAACCCCCCTCCCCAAACAAGGGTGAGTCCAAATTTAACCCAAGGGTCATCAATAAACTTGCTAAAGGACCTATAGATGATGCTACACACAAAATATCTAAGCTCTAGTCCGTATGGTTTCAGACAAAAAAATCCAAAAGTTTTCACTTAATAGGTCTATACAAAATAAGCCCCCTCCCCCTACACACACACCGCCAGGACATGACTATATCTGACCCCCAAGGTCACCATTTGAACAATCTGTGTGTAGGACCTCTATATGTAGTTTCACACACAATATCTCAACTCTGATCTGATTGATTTCAAAGCAGAATTTTTTCACTTGTTAAGTCTTGTTCAGACAATCATAGGGTGGGGCCAAATTTGACCCTAGAGTCACCTTTTGAACAAACTTGGTAAACAACCTATATGTTACACACAAAATATCTAAACTCTAGTCTGTATGTTTTCAGAAGTTATCCAATTTTTCACTATATAAGTCTATGTAAATTAAGGCCCTCCCTAGGGTGGGGCCAAATTTGAACCCAGGGTCACCATTTGGGCAAACTTGGTAAAGGACCTATATATGATGTTACACAAAAAATCTAAGCTCTGTATGCTTTCAGAGAAGATTTCCACATTTCTAACTATGATGCTTCAGTCCAAGTTTGGACAACATCCATGCAGTGGTTCAGGAGAAATCATTCAAAAGAAAAATATAACAGACAGAGAATGGTCAGAATAGCTCACCTTGAGTTTTCAGCTCAGGTGATCTAACAAGAGGCCCATGAGGGCATGTGCTCTACTGGCTTGGCTTGTTTTCTTTCTTTGTCTTTAGTTTGAATAAATAGGGGGAAAAATCCAGTCATGCATGGGTAGATTTGCCTCATTTTTAAAAGGACCCAAGCTCTCATGGAAATCTAACTTAGTATAAGTTTTGTTAAGATCAGAAAAGAAATGGAGACTATTGTGTCAACAAGGTGAATTATAGCAATTTTGACTATTTCATGGGCCATTATCCAGTCATGCATAGGTGTATCTGGCTGATTTTCAAAAGGAACCGAGCTCTCCTATATATCTTAACAACTGTTTAAGTTTGGTGAAGATCCGCAAAGAAAATGAGACTTAATAGAGTAAGCCGATTTATAGCAATTTTGACAATTTCAAGGGCCATAATCCAGTTGTGCATAGATGTGTCTGGCTGATTTTTGAAGAGCCCGCTTGCAGTGAGCTCAACATAGCCGTCACTTGTTTTTGTTCAGTGTTTGTGCATCCAGATTTGGCTTGTCCGAGCCATTGCAGTACCTCATAATGGGTTAACAGATTTTAAATCAATTGAGACATGCATTAGCCTTGTTGAGACGGTGTGTCACCTGCAAGAATCATTTCGATACCTCAAAAGATGTGGTCAGACATAGAGGTGACCGTCAAACGTCAAAATTGGTCGAGATTATGTTTGTCCAGACTCTGACTTCGCCATTGATGGATGGATTTTAAAATTACTCGGCACAAATGTTAACATTGATAAGACGTCATCACAGTGAGGCACGGAAGAATCACAGAGGTCAAAGGTCAAAATTATGTTTATCTGGGATCCCCCCAGAATCTTCATTTTGCGGGCTCGACAATGATGCCCTTTCGGCAACATATGCCTAGTCAAAATTAAACCAAGCTCTCATAATAATCCAACTACTGTATAAGTTTGGTAGATTGGGAAAACAAGGATTGTCACAGACCACATGTCTCGCTTTATATATGCCTGTCACAAGAGCAGCAATGTTGTCATAGTGGAAGTGTGACAAGACGACATTTTCAAAATAATTTTGACTTCTGAACGGAGTTTGTGACCATGACATTGTAGCTACAGACCTACTTCTTGCTTGAGACACATTGTCTTGTTTTTTTTTTAGATTCCTCCAATCAGCAAGGAAATTACAGTCCAGACAAGTATTTTAAGTCATAAATTTGACCTTTAACCTCACCCTGTGACCTTGACCTGATAGGTAGAGACCTGGTTATTGTATGGGATACATTGACTCATGACAGTCAACAATTTTGCCAAATTATTTGAAAATCCTTCAATCAGCAAGGAATTATAGACCGGACAAGCAGTTTTAGTCATAAATTTGACCTTTAACCTGAATTTGTGAACTTGAACTGGGAGGTAGAGAGCTGGTTATTGTATTCCACATATCGGCTCATGACAGTGAACAAGTGTG
>JAULCC010352551.1:0-11679 GCA_032358795.1 Nuttallia obscurata | reverse complement strand
CAAGAAAAGGAGGGCCCAATGAGCAAAATAGCGGACACAATGAGAAAATTGCGTATACAATAAAAAAGAGGAGGGCACAATGAGCAAAATAGCGGACACAATGAGAAAATTGCGTATACAGTCAAGAAGAGGAGGGCACAATTTGCAAAATAGCGGACACAATAATAAAAGTGTGTATACAATCAAAAAAAGGAGGGCACAATGAGCAAAATAGCGGACACAATGAGAAAAGTGTGTATACAATCACGAAAAGGAGGGCACAATGAGCAAAATAGCTGACACAATGAGAAAATTGCGTATACAATCAAGAATAGGAGGGCACAATGAGCAAAATAGCGGACACAATGAGAAAATTACGTATACAATCAAGAAAAGGAGGACACAATGAGCAAAATAACGGACACAATGAGAAAATTGTGTATAAAATTTGGAATTGGAGAGCACAATGAGTAAAACAACGGACACAATGAGGAAATTGTATATACAATCAGGAAAGGGGGATCACAATGAATAAGATAGCAAACACAATGAGAAAATTATGTATACAATTTCGAATTGGAGAGCACAATGAGTAAAACAGCTGACACAATGAGAAAATTGTATAAACAATCAGGATAAGGTGAGCACAATGAGTAAAACAGCGGACACAATGAAAAAATGTATAAACAATCAGGAAAGGGGGATCACAATGAATAAAATAGCGGTCACAATGAGAAAATTTAGTATACAATTTGGAATTTGAGAGCACAATTGGTAAAACAGCGGGCACAAAGAGGAAATTGTATATACAATCAGGAAAGGGTGATCACAATGAAAAAAAATAACGGACACAATGAGAAAATTGTGTGTACAATTTGAAATTGGAGAGCACAATGAGTAAAACAGCGGACGTAATAAGACAATTGTGTATTCAATTTGGAATTGGAGAGCACAATGAGTAAAACAGCGTACACAATGAGAAATTGTATATACAATCAGGAAAGGGGGATCATAGTGAATAAAATAGCGGACACAATGAGAAAATTGTGTATACAATTTGGAATTGGAGATCACAATGAGTAAAACAGCGGACACAAAGAGGAAATTGTATATACAATCAGGAAAGGGGGATCACAATGAATAAAATAGCGGACATAATGAGGAAATTGTGTATATAATTGGGAATTTGAGAGCACAATGAGTAAAACAGTGGACACAATGAGGAAATTGTATATACAAATAGAAATGGGAGGGAACAATGAGTACATTAGCGGACAAAGTGAGGAAGCGGCGTAAACAATCAGGAAAGAGCGAACACAATGAGGAAATGACCAACATGACGAGGAAATGGCGGACACGATACAGAGAGAGCTGATGCCGAGTAGGGAGTTAAATACATACGTAAAACGGCAACTTGTTTTTTTTTTGCAAGTTTTTAATCATACGTTCAGTGTTCAGCTGTTGACCAAAGTTAAAGTTTAGGAGCGAGAAATTATTTATGACTCTATAAAGTCCTCGCAACGTCGTATTACTCTGTTTTTCTGTCATTAAGCACTTTCATGAAAGACAATATAAGTAGTTTCTGAACCAGAAATCAAACTGTGTACGCAGAGAAATTGAAAATCTAGTTCAATTATGCAGCGTAAAGGATTCTGCTTGCAGTCGTCCCCGCTTGATCTCAAGAAGATAACTGTTTTTCGTTTTCTTTTTATCAGTTTGAGTCACCAACTGGTGCCCGTCTTATATCATTTCCTAGATAGAATTTTAAAAATTCTCAAATCCACACATGGGAGATAGATGGGACCTCCGTTTCGGAGTGATTATGGTCATTGACTTGCAACTTCTCGGCCCCTCACTGCTGTGTTTATATCCCGATCCGGGCACTTCGGAATTTTGAAGTGAGGAAGCCTTCCAGCTAGCATGCGGTAGACCAAGGTGTTTTCTGTGCCAGAAAAAGTGTACAGTGGTTCCCGGGGTCTTCCTCTACCTGTTATGCGCTGGACGTCGCGATATGACTGTAAAACTGTTTTCTCTGTATGTGTATCTGTATTCCAGCTGCTGTTTCTACCTGGGTGTTTTCTGTGTCTGGAATAGTTTACAGAGGTTCCCCGGGGTCTTCCTCTACCTGCAATGAGATGGACGTCGCGATTTCATGTCACGTGAACTAGACGATCTCATGTACCATTTTGGCGTCCTGGTGAATTTGAATATTTCTTTTTTCTAAACTTTTCTGTAATAAAGACGGATCTGATGTTTTTACCTCATCTATTTCACTGATAATTTAAACAATCAACAAGAACTGCCAATCAACAAGAACTGTTATCGCTTAAATACATCTTGATCCCTCGGTGTTTTTTTATATTGTTTCGTTGCGTGGGAGCTATATTAATTTTTTGGCATAAAATGTTTCCGTAAATGACATCGTTTTTTGTTTTCTGTCATCTACATTCGTTTATTAAGCTACACTGGGCACGCAAAAGAAGCAGACAGTTCTACAGAAGAGTTCTCTGTGTCCGCTTCTCTCTCTCCGGGACGATCATTAGCCCAATATCAACAGCGACATAAGCAAACTAAAGAAATAAAAAAATACAAGAATAAAATACATTTGTACTATCGAAGCATACTGTATATTCGGTTTTATTTTAATTTCCCATAGGTTCCATAAACGTTTACTAAATCAGATTTTAAATTCAGAATTTCCTTTCCCTTTACTTCCAGGTATCTCTCATGTATTGAATTTACAGCACTTGTCTCGATGATGATGATTCGGCTTAATACATTCCAAATGCCAATGCCATATTAAATCTGAGCTATTCTTGAATGTGCACTTAAACAGCAGCAAATTAAAATATTCCATAAAATAAGTGCTTATGCCTAGCAGTGCACGATAACATCATGTTTTATGCCATAAAATATTCATATTGATAATTTCAAACGTATGTAACTCTAAAAATTAGTGTCGCGCAAAATTAGTGGGCCATTGCAACAACAGATTGCCTACCGAGCTTCGATACGAAGTTGACTTGCGATCGACCTGAGTGTAATGCAATTGTTCACCATGTGGATATTTCAAAGCAAAATCAATGATGCACGCTGATCAAAAACGTTCGTTGATGGCTGTTAGCTATTAGCTAGAATAGCAATATGTAATTCGAATGTTGATATGCAACTATTTTAGTATGAAATTATTATATCAACGGTCACGTGCTTGTCCTAGATATTACGACATTGCATTTCTTTATGCGATAGATCGAAATACTTTTATGTTGACTTACCGTTCGTGCTGTTTACTGCAATGTGATTGGTGAGCTTTTACTGACGTCATCGGTTAGCCTGGTTATATTCCTTATTAGAAGAATTAACGTTCATGAGTGAAAGAAAGACGCTACAAAGATGTTATGATGTTTGAGAGAAATATGTTTCGGATTCTTATTTTAATAGTGGTATGTACAGTATTTAGTATATACTTTATTATAGACTTCTCTAGGGAGTATGTTTTTATTGTTAGGGAAGGGTCGTCATTAATTCTGGAATAACTTGTGGTCCGACCTTTTTGCTTAAATATTGAATGTGTGATTATATGTAATTTTATATTGTTATGTATTAGCAATTAAATATGTTTAAACTAAACTATTTTAACTGGCATATCTTTTTAATGTAATGGACACTTTTTTGCATTCTAAAATAGTTTGCTGTTTTCTTTAAAAGATATCTGTGTGAAATTTAACCACTTGTAATAAACTTTGGAAACGCTTTGACTTTGTTTACTGATAAAGTTGATTTAATTTAGCTCTGACATTAATGTTTTGGTCGTTTTAGTTCAAATAAGCAACAGAATGATATCTGGCATACCTGAGTTCAGAAAGGTTGTTTATATCAAAGTTATTTCTGAAATTTAAACTGAGACACTTTAACACGTTTGTTGAAAATATTAAAGGACAATGTAAAGATTTAGATTAAGCGGGGTTAGGGATGTAAACAATTAATTAATGTGGCATTATTTTTTTCCAGATTTCATCGGCGTTCATTGACGGAGGTAAGTCGTGATTTAATCGTTTTTAGCACAATGCGAACAGCATATGAAATATTTTTTTCGATTTGTATCACCATTTGCAGCAAAATATATTAGGAAAAGCATATGTTTCCGGCTATTTACGAACATTACGTAAACCAACCGGGACACCTCGGCCATAATCTATCGATACAGGGTTGTGTTAGAGTAAGGATAATAGCCGAAAATTGCCGATGCGTACAAAATAAATAAATGTTTGGTTGTGTCTGCGCATTACAGAGAACATTTTTCAGCTTCATCTGCGCATTACGCCGATTTTATGTCTCCTATTGTATCCGAGCATAAAGATTTTTTTCATTCGGAGGCAAAGGCATTTTATAGATATGCATCTGGATTTTCCCAGAGTTGGCAAAACGTGTATATTTGTTGTATGTGTATACTATATAGTCAACAAAATATATGGTTCAGTGCGGAGTTTTATCCGGTATTGGTGTTTTAGTGTGTTTTAAAATATTGTAACAGACCTATGTCATACAAGGAATGACATAATAAGAAATTTTAATAGCAAAGCCATATAGTAAAGTTGTCAGTATGTTAGTTAGTTAGTAAGTTAGTTAGTTTGCTAGCTAGCTAGGCCAATATCCAACGGATTGGCATACAGCCAGCCGCTAGTTTAAACTGCTAAATTTTGTAACAGTGTATTGATTATACTGAAATACGCTATCAATCGTATTGCTTAATGTTCAACGTTCAATTTTATCACCTATTCATGCACATGGAACACTAATTTTGATGTATTCAATCTAATAATTAAAACATCAATGTACCCAATTTTAATTGCTTCTGCTTTCGAAGTAACATCTGATCAATGGAAAACAGTGGCGCTTGTCAACAATATGTAGTGTTTCGATTACTTGAAAGCAACCACAGAACGCTTACTGAATTAAAATAGTTGTCAAAGTAGGCATTTAACATAGTTGTCAAAGTAGGAAAGCGCGTTTACCAACGGCGGCAAAATGATCAGGCTTCATGCATTTCTAACATTATAAAGTTCTACAAACGGTAACAGAAAACCCAACAAGTCTTTTTGGAAAGGCATATTGTACGTAAAATCTTACAAGTTTATACAATTTATATAAGGGGAAAGTTCTCTTAGATAGGTTACCTCGTTTTTTGTTGTCAAATGTACTATTTTGCACTGACCAAACATCAATTTTACAATACGAAATGTTCGTATATTGCTTTAGAGACATATATGTATGTATCTATGTATGTTTGTAATCCCATTTTCAAATTCAATAAGTTATCCTTTTCGCAAAACCATACATGTATGCAAATAATATGTGATATTAGCTATATACAGTCAAATTTTAAAAAAAACATCGCTGATTAAAAAACCCGCCATGGTTTATAAAACATTACAAAAATAATAAGTATAATAAAACGAACGTGTGACTTTGTTAAAAAAACAAACAGCTGGTTGTGATAGAACCTCCAACCATAACTAAGATCTTATGGAATTTAAAGGAAGTATTATACTGTCTTTATTTATATCCTATGCAAATAGTAAGTTTCTGTCAAATTTCAATATTTTAAACATATGTTTAACATAACAGATTAAAAGTTAGAAACTTGTGTTAAAGGAATTATTTTACCTCGATCAGTCATGCAAATGCCACGGAATAGGGATGCAGACAGAAATAATGCACACTAACTTGGACAAACACCTGTTTAATTCACTGAAAAACGTTGCAAACAACAAAAAATGTATGGACGTTTGCAAAGAAAAAGATATTCAGGTGAGGGAACAATGTTTGGTGAACAGTTTTACTTATAATCATGCACATACCAATACATACGAGCTTTTCCGACCGCACGAGTAATTCTAAATGAATTCAGATGAGTACAACCAAAAATATACTTATAAAAAAAGGTATTTTGATGTTCATTAAATTCGTGACCTCAAAGTCAAATAGAATCAAATCTTAGTTCTACATTATTGCAACATTTGCGTACATTGTGCATTTCTTTCTCAGAAATACTTATATTGTACGGTTTTCTGTTACCGCTTTTGTAACTTTTTTCCTGATTTTTTTTTTCTCTGGAATCCGATAAAGTAAATACATGAAGCCCATCTCTTTCGCTGTCGTTGGTAAAATGTATAGTTTTCACAACTGTTATACTTAATCCATGTCAGACTTTTTAAAACATACACGTAAGACAGAAAAAAATAGCAAACTCTGTAATATTTACACGCCTCATCTGTCAGGCAAATGGCTTCTGTAAAACGTTTCAAAATGATGTAATACTTATTGACTAATTTTATCGTTTTCATGATTTTTAACATAGATCAACGAAATTTCAAAATTTGCGCCGAAATGGCTAAATCGTGAAGTGAAAAAATAAACGCACCGGAGCACGAGAAAAAGTGCATGTTTACAATGTGCAGATCACATGATACATGTTGATATGTTTACAAAATTTCGTCACGTAATTGTATGATAATACTATGTATCATACAATTATTGTTACATTCATATTTGTCAACTTATATTTCTTTCCTGTGAATGTTTTTTGTACGAAACAAAACCCAGTCATGAAACATCATCAAACACTATTTCAACCTCTACTCCACCTCAATTCGCATCTTTGCGTGTTTGTTTATATCATTTACGTCACTTCCTGCCAACTAGGGCTAATGGACGTCCCAGACAGAGGGACACGGATACAGATAATTCTTCTTTAGAGAACACTGGTACTTTTACGTGTCAAGTGTTTAGAACTGATACACGTGGGACTGAATCCCCAGCCGGTCACGTTATCCTGACACCGACAGACCAGTCTTAATTCTAACCGAAATCCTGAGCGTCAAGGGAAGCTATTACTACCACTTTTATAGTCTTTGATATGACCCGATCGGGGATCGAACCTGCGGCCTCCCGTACCGGAATCGGAATCGCCATGTCTAACAAGAAGCTAAATTTGACGATGATTAAAACAATTCGGTGGCAGATTTTACCTGTTCGAATATAATTTCATTCATGAAAGTCATGACGACCCGAGTTCATTGCAATTGACCCTAACTGTGATGTATCTTTTTGGGTGATAATGGTTTATAACTTACGTAACCGACGTCTGTCAGCACCAGCAAAATGACGGCTGCATGGAATCACTTAGACAGACGTCATCGGGCTGCGAGGCTCGACTGGTGCCGACGTCACCGGCGTTTTCGACGTGGTGATTGGAGATCAGTGTTGCTTTCGGACGATTTTCGAATCGATTTGAGTCATGCCGACGGAAGTGAGATAATTACGTCGTCGGGGGTAGCGTTACGCTGATGCGTTTGTCATTGAGAGGGACCGCTTTTAAGGAGGTTCCTTAATAGTCTTGGTGGAATTATCAATGTACCCAAGACCCGCCTAATCGTTACTAAAGGAAACGTTGATGCCTAGACATATGGCAATAATTTTCTTGAACCAGAATTTGTTCCTTTTATTCAGCGCCACGGACCGTGCGTCACAGTTATGCACGATAACGCCCGTACCCATACAACTGCACTTACTCGACGCTTTTATGCGGATGATAGCGTCAATGGTTTTAAACTGGCCAGCGAATAGTCCTGACTTAAATCCAATCGAACGGATATTGAAAGAGTAAGGACGCCGTGTCAGAACAAATTATGGGATCAACACGTTGCAGGACCTTTTAGCAACTCTACAGGCTGAATGGGGTAGTTTACCAGCGCCGTGCATACAGCGTTACGTCGACAGCATGCGACGGCAGATCATGACGTGCTTTGGCAACAAGACAGTTTCATTAGATTTTAAATTTTTAACTCAACCCACGTCCCATGTTCGTTGCAAAAAAAAAACTCATAAAATTGAGTTTTAAACCTTTATGATTGATTACAAGTGCAGATTTATTTAAACAGTTGTTACTTCGGAAATCGGTCCATTGTTGTTGTTGTTGTTATTTTCGATGAAGGACGTATTGAAGCTGCTTTAAATTTCCACAGGACTTCAAGAATAAATTGTTACATGTATTTACTTTCATTTTTAAAACATCCGAATGTATACTCCTTTTCTTTTTAATAATAGATATATAATGTGGTTCTTTCTTATTTGGCTCAGTTATATATTTGATTACGATCATTATATATTGGCCGAACAGTGTATATTCATAACTATTATATGAGTATCCTTATTTCAGTTTATTGGGCCAATAGGTTCATTTTAGACATCGTCAACATCGTAGTTTAAATAAGAAGTACTTATTACAATAAAAAAATGTAATATAGTCACTCACAGTGTATACGACCCATGTTATATATAACAATTTGCGTTTGTTGAATTTTCATAAGGAAAGTAAATGTATAAGAGTGTTAAATAGCGTTTTGTCCCATAAATTACATAATATTTCAATAGAAACGTTAAAAGAGAAATAATAATCAATATTTATTTAATCAAAAACTTCATTTCCGGTTTACACGTGTTTCCACTCCGACATTCTCTCATATTTCAATATCTATCCATCTATCACAATAGCCTAGCCATCCAGCACCCGCTAACGTTCCGTCATCGACCGAGCGTTAATTTCCAAAGTTGTTATTACGGGAAGATCGATCCGGGGGAACTTTTGATTCTCAGGTGCGAACAATGTCATAAAGGCCGTATAAACCACTACCATTATTGCAGGAAATGTAGTCCAGAGAACCGTGGAACGTTCGATAAATAAAAATGCTAACGAAAACAGAATCTACGTTGGCATGATGATTATTAGAAAGGCAATCAATCAACTTGACAAAGCCGATATTTGGTTAGACCTCGGACGTTATCGATCTCTATCGAACATTCCATGGTCTACTACGGGGTTTACCTTTTACAAAACGGGGTCCATGCTGACTCTGGCCAGCAATCAATAATTTGTCTTGCACTGAACAAACATCTCGTGGAATTCAAATAAAATTTTACAGAATATCGAGTCGAAACGTACGTAGAAAGAAGAGCAAACATAAATTGGGTCAAATGAAAAAATCCATCAAGTTACGCACTTTCTAAACCACCAAAGTATAACAATACAATGGTGGACCCTTAAATAGCATGCTAAGTAAAATGCTTTCCATTATATAAACAGTGATAAGAACCTTACGTAAATAATGCGTTCAATGTAACTTTAATAAAATTGAGAGAGAGAGAGGGGGGGGGCAGCGCCTGATACTTTTCCTCGATATGTCAATAACTTACAATCCTCGCGTGTTAAAGATTTTGAATTAGAGAGAGAGAGAGAAAGAGAGAGGGAGCGCGCATTGGCTGATAACTTTCCTTGACATGCCAACAACTTACATTCCTCGCCGGCTTTTTTACCATGTCTAAGATCTTATCAGTATAAACCGTGTCTAAAAATGGTCATTGGCGTGATTGCTGTTTTATTCGCAGATTAATCACTCAATAACATATATCCCTTACAGATTGGCATGAAGTATCTACCAACATTGTCATTAAATGTGAAGCTGATAAAACGTCAAATTGCTAACACGTCGCAATTAGTATAAGCATATAAACTTAATAGCCGTGTCGTCGTGTTACGTGAATTTTACCCAGTGTTGCTTTGATATTGTTTTTAGAACTCGATTTAACAATGTTCTATGTAATTCATGTTCTTCCATTTCCGTCTCAGTCGTGACATATACAAGTACATTGTAGTGTTTAGGTTGAAGTGTGTATAGTTATCTTTATGCTATGTTACTACTGTATTGGATACTGTTTATCACCTGCTTTATAAGATTTAAAGATATAACGGATATTGACTTCATTTTAGTTTAATTTTATTTATTTTAGCTCGATTATGTTGAAAGCCTATGGCTTGTAGAAATACGGTCGAGTGCGTTTCCTGGTTAGAACCAGTACTTTGATGTCAAATGAAGGTCAGGGGCCTCCGGGGTTCGAACCCGCAAACTTCGGAACGCAAGGCGGACACCACCATATAGCTACGCCACTGCGTCTTCATTGTCATCAACAAACGGCTGTTTACTGATGTTTAACAGCTAAATGATCAGTTGTTGTACGAAACTTCCAGTTTATGTCAACTGTTTCGTTATATCAACGCAAAAAGCATACATCTTCTTTTAAGTCTATACTTATTTTCATTTCAGAAAGGTACAACATAGACTATAGCACATAAGTAATGGGTTGAAACGGAAGAGCAAGTCCTACAGAGTTCTATATGAATGTACCCAAATAAAACTCAGCCGTTTTACTACATATGCACTATATATAAATTAGCTGTACATGTATAGTACAAACACTGAAGAACATGTTCAAATCAACTTTTTTTAATAGCCATCTCGGAGAAAGGGCGACACATAGGGATTGCCTTTGTCCGTCCGTCCATCACAGAAACATACCGTTGGCTGTAACTTTGTGCATTTCTTAAAACATTTCTTTAAAATCTCAAATTATATTGCTTATGACAACACGGTCATGATGCCACCGAATTCTGTAGGTCAAGGTTATATCTGACAGTTATACTCCAATTTTTTAATTTTTTTTAATTTTCTGACAAAGTGCATGAACACCCATCTAATCAATTTCTACGGCAAATGCTGGCTAATTAATATTAAACTTGAAAAAAATATATTTTTTTTACAACGACACCCAGCTGTTGTTGTATATCTACACTGTTTACTATAAACATATTTAAAGCAGTTAACTATATTTACAGCTCATGCTATTTCATGTTATTTGTTCGATCAAAACAGAGGCAGTTGAACTATATATCAACAGCATAAGTTGTGAAATTTGCCATATTCACAGCACGACTACGTCGTCTGATTCACTATGGAACAGCATACATATAGGTTGTATACTATATTTGCAACATAGATATATGTTGTTTACTACATATGCAGCATACATATGGATTGTTTACTACATTTGCGACATTACTGGCTACATTTACAGCATACATATATGTTTTTTATTATATTTGCAGCATAGATATAGGTTGTTTACTTCATTTGCGGCATACATACAGGTTGTTTATTATAATTGTAGCAAAACAATATATGTTGTTTATTGTAATTACAGCATACATCGGCTGTTTTAAGGAGACACAGAAACGCCGTACTTACAACCGGAACCCAGGAGCGATTAAACCGGGAACTTTAACCCCCTCAAAATGTTACACGCTGTGTGGGGGACTGGACTACATGTATGCAGGTCTTGCGTCAGGTAAAGACAACCACTTTCTCCTATCATGATTTTTTATTCTGGTGACCTCTAGCCTTATGGGTTGAGACAAACATTGGCGACTCAATGATACCGCTTATACAGGACAGAGAATAAGACTGTCCTTCGCGTCTTATTAACTTAGTGGGGACGGTGGTCTAATGGTAGGACTCCGGATCCAGGGGTCCTGGATTCGAATCCCGCCCGGACCGTCAGTTTTTTCTTTGCAGAAAATTAATCCCACAGGTGTATAATGGGGTACCGGTGAAGGTGTAAGCCGATGTGCCATGGCTGCAATCTGCAATGTGCGCCACGTGTTAACGGCCGGCTTGCAACCTGGCAAAATATATTTGGCACCTTTGCATGTAAATGTGGTAAATTTTTACCTTTTGTGAGTGAGTGAGTGAAATGGGGTTTTACGGCACGTCAGCACACAAAGGCTATATTGCGCCGGAGTATGTA
>JAULCC010352440.1:0-11680 GCA_032358795.1 Nuttallia obscurata | reverse complement strand
GAGGGGATTATTATCACTAAAAACATCAATGGGTGTCACTACAGAAGTTAAATAAACTTCAAAATGCTGAATTGCAAGAATAAGTTCAAGACACTCTTTTTCTATTGTTGAATAATTGTCTGATGATTATTAATCTTTCTAGAAAAATAACAAACTGGATGCTCTACTCCAGTATTGTCCTGTTGCATTAAAACAGCTCCTGCACCAATGTCACTGGCATCTACTGCCAATTTAAATGATTTGTTAAACTCTGGTGCTGAGAGAACTGGTGTATTCATAGACATGGTTTTAACTGTATCAAATGCATTTTGACATTTGTTGTTCCATACAAATGTTGTTCCTTTCTTTAGCAAATTTGTTAAAGGTTCTGTAATTTCAGAAAAGTTGTGACAAAATTTTCTATAATAACCAGCCATACCAAGAAAACGCATGAGTTGTCTTTTACAAGTAGGCACAGGAAATTCAGAGATAGCAATAACCTTAGCATCTATAGGTTAAACTTGACCCTGTCCCACAATATGACCTAGAAATGTCAAAGTAGCATGACAAAAATCACTTTTTGCAAGATTTATTGTCAGTTTGGCACTTGTTAGCTGATCAACGAATTCGCTGATTGTCCTCAGATGATTATCCCATTCGTCGGTGTGGATAATGGCATCGTCTATGTAGGCATCACAAACCATTTAGACCCGAGAGTATCTTGTTTATAAGCCGTTGAAATGTAGCTTGCGAATTTTTCATTCTAAATGGCATGACCTTGTACTGATATAAGCCATCAGGTGTACAAAGGCTGAGATCTCCTTACCTCTTTAAGTAATGGGAATCTGCCAGAAACCTTCCAGAAGATCAAATTTTGTAACATATTTTGCTTTTCCAACTCGGTCAATACAGTCATCTATTTATGGTATTGGAAAAGAATCTGATTTGGTGACAGAGCACACTTTACGATAATCTGTACACATTCTGTATGTTCCGTCAGGTTTTGGCACTAATATTCATGGAGAAATGTAATTACTTTGACTAGTTTCAATAAAATCATTGTCCAAAAGATATTTCACTTCGTTTCGGAGATATTATTGTTTCACTGGATTCGTTCTGTAAGGATGTTGTTTAATTGGTGTGGAGTTTTCAACAATCACATCATGATGAATCATATTAGTTCTTGTTGGGTTTCAGGGAATAAGTGCTCATACCCATGAGCTAGTTTTTTCATTTCAGCTATTTGTTGTGGCTCCAAGTGTGCAAGTTTCCGTTCTAAATTTCTCAAAATGTCTGAGGTTTGTAGTTTTACAGAACTAGGATCAGAATTTTCAAACTTCTCACAAAATGTATGACCTAGTTCTTGAATACAATGTTCAAGCTGAACAGAGCTAACCACTGTTACAGGTTTTGAAATAGAGCTATCCCTATCAATATATTCTTTCAACATATTTATATAACACATTGTTTTTGTTTACGCCTCCCAGGAGTATCTATAATATAGTTTAAGACACTGACTTTTTTGTCAATTGTATAAGGACCAAAGTATCTAGCTTGTAAAGGTTTTCTTGATGTAGACAAAAGAGCAATGACCTTATCACCAGGTTTGAAACTTCTTTCTTTTGCATTCACATCATGTCTTGATTTCATTTTGCTTTGCGTGACTTTGAGATTTGAACGAGCCAATTCACATGCCTTTGACAGTTTATTTCTAAAGTCAGAAGCAAATCAAGTAAAATTCTATCGTCAGAAAGAATTTTCTCTTTTAACAATTTTTGCAAAGACTCTCTTACTGGAAATAACAGTTAATGAATGCCCTCATCCCGGTCCTTTTCAGTGTCAAAACAGTATGACCTTATCATATTTTTCAAGGTTTGGTGAAATCTTTCCAGTGCACCTTGCTCTCTGGATGATAAGCAGAATATCTATACTGCTTAAACCATAATTCAAGGATTACTTGTTGAAAAATACCAGACATGAAATTGGATCCTTGATCAGATTGAACAGACTTTGTTAGACTAACAAATGTGAAACATTTCACAAGGGCCTTAACAATTGTTTTGGTCTTGATATTCCTTAAAAGAATAACTTCTGGGAAGCGAGTTGAAGCACACATAATTGTCAAAAGCTACCCAGAACCTGACTTAGTTCTAGGTAAAGGACCAACACTGTCTATTATGATCCTACTACAAGGTTCATCAAAAGCAGGAATGGGCTCTAATTGAGCTTTTGGTATTATTTGATTAGGTTTTCCTACCATTTGACAAATATGGCAAGTTTTGCAATACCTAGAGACATCTGATTTAATACCAGGCCAAAAGAAATGATTAAGAATCTTCTGATAGGTTTTGTTCACACCTAAATGATCTGACATAGGTGTTTCATGGACTAAACTGAGTATTTTATGCGGTATGTGTTTGGAACCACAATTTGGTGGTGCACAGCCCAGTCATATTTAGCTGAAACATCGGGCAGTCGCCATTTTCTCATTAAAATCCCATTCTTGTTATAATAACAGGCAGAGTCTTGGGACGTTTCATCTTCATTCAAAGCCCTATGAAAAGGTTTCAAATCTCAGGATCATCATGTTGTTCCTAGATAAGTTTTTACCTTGACAGTGAGTCATGACCGTGGTCTTTTGACTCTGGTGACTGACCAGACATTGACAAGTCTGACTGAGATTCAGACAGACTAGGGGTTGGAGATATATCAGCCTTTTTCAAAAATATGACCTATGAAAGAATCAGATAAGTCAATATCTGTAAATTGGTCATTCTGAATGACTTTCTGAGCCATAGTTCGAGTAACTGCACAAGAAGGGTAAAGGTCAGGAATTTCCTGCTCAATGGGGTCAAGGATTTGATCCATATTTTGTGTGTCAGTTACAAGTGGATTAACCACAACCTTATCTCCAGCTAGGTCATTGCCCAGCAATAAATGAACACATTTGAAAGGTGAGAAAGGTCTAATACCAACAGTCACAGGTCCAGTAACCAAATCTGAGACTAAATGAATAGTATGGAGAGGGACATTAAGATTTTCACACTCTACCTCCTAAATGAGAACACTAGTTCCCGAAGAAGTCTTCTCAGAAAAAGGCAGGATATCTGCTAAAATAAGAGATAAAGAAGCTCCTGTGTCTCTCAATATCTTAATAGGGGTAGGTGCACAAGTATCACCTGTAAGTGATACAAAACCATCCGAAGGAAATGGTTCATAAATCTCCATAAAAGAATTAGACTTTGGGTCTGTAACCTTGACAATTGTTTGATTCTCAATACAAGACTGAGGTTTTTACATTAAAGTGGTGAGACCTGTAGGTTTAGCCTCATCACGTTGTCATTGAATGATCTTTGTTTTGGTGTACTAGGCTGACTCTGCAGACTAGAATGGTTATTGGAAGTTACTTTTAAATTATTGTGTGAAAACTTTGGTTTTGGTTTATTCACAAGTGAAACTTTGTGGGTAAGAGAATAGTCATCGGCCACACAAGCTGTCTCGTCCAACGTTTCTACATGTTGTTCGTCTAAGAATGACTTAACATCAGAATGAATGCAATTTTTAAATTCCTCAACAAGCAGAAGTTGTCTTATTTTTTCATGATTTTTATCTATTTTCTTAGATGAACACCATCTATCAAATAACTGTTCTTTCGTTCTAGCAGATTATACATGTGTTTGACCATTTTCTTTTCTTCAAATTTTAAATTTCTGTTTATATTCCTGGTTACATCAAAATGAAATTTTTTTCTTAATTCAATCTGATCTGTTTTTTCTTTAACTTCTAATTCCTTCATTTTTAATCGAAATTCTATTTTCTCTCTCTCTCTCTCTCTCTCTCTCTCTATTTCAAATTGTAACTGTTTTTCAAATTTTCTATCTTTCATTTCCTCTAATTTAAGTTTGATTTTTTGCTCTTTGAGTGCAGTTTTAGATGAGGATTCTACAATGAGAGAAATTGCATTCTCGTCAAATATATCCTCACCAATTCAATATTGAGTCAAAATATTCTTAAATTCTTGTTTACGCATAGAAAATTTAAAATCAGAAAATTGATAATGTTTTACAAGATTGAGCAAATCAGATGTCTTAGCCAAATTATGGTTTCAAAAGTAAAATAAATGAAAGTAAGCTATAATTTGAATAAATGTATGTTTGAATTATTTTGTTAAATACATTCAGATCCCGGACGAGCCCCCAATTTCTGTTACGAGCCAGGCGTAACTAGAAAGACAAAGCCAGCAACAAACTTTACAACATTTATTAATTAAAACAACAAAATTAAAATAAAATATTAATACCTAAATCACAATTCCAAATATCCAAAATTATTCTGATCCTGTTACATATCATTTTAAATCCAGTTGTAGAAAGTTCCTGGGCACTTTTAAATTAAATCTCCACTGTTGAATATATCCAAATAATCCACAAAGATTTTGTCACTAAATAATATCCAAAGAATCATCCAGAATTTTCACAAAGTAACTCCATGTAATGTCAAAGATAACCAAAAATGACCAAATATAAAGATACCCAGCCTCCCGAGCCCTTATGTATATATTTATGTTTTCTGAAGTTCTAGAACTATTCAGTGATTACTTGATAACATATTAAGATCATGTGACCAATTGTTTACAAGTTTGATGCTAAAAATAGATATCTTGAATAACCTCCAATGTTCTCAATTTTCTGGAGCATTCTACATCTTTCTATAATGATATATCAACTTCTTTAAGATTCTAAAAATAGAAATTACAGATAAACAAGTGCTCATCAACAACACATGGCATTTCAAATATCAAAACAAATAAATAATTCATAAATAAGTTGTTTATATAACAACTGAGAGTTTAATTATTCCATATAAAAGAGCGTTACTATAATCCAACGTGACGTAACGAGAGAGTTAAGAAGAGATTTTGTTGCATTCAGTGATAGGTAATTTCTAATGTGACCTATTTGCCTTAGTTGTGCATATGTATTTCTAGATAAACTGTTCACTATTTTTTCCATCTTCATGTTCGAGTCCAGAGAAGCACCGAGGTTTCTAACACATGACGATCGTTTGATTTCTGATTTGTCTACTGACACAGAGACATTGGAAACTGACTGAGCATTGTTTTCAGATAAAAATATGATTAGTTCTGTTTTGTCAGCATTGAGTTTCAGCATGTTTTTATTCATTCAATTAACAATATCTTTTAGACAGCTTTCAACACGATGGATGATCCCTTCAATAGAAAATCTGTCTATAGGATTAAAATATATGTATGCCTGTGAATAGAAATGAGATAGCACCAACAGGTTTTGTGTACATATTGTAATTCTTTGGCCCCAAGACAGAGCCTTGGGGTACACTGTAATGCATGAGTACTTGTTGTGATAGCTCGCCGTCTATGCATAATGTCTGATAGCGATCACTAAGGTATGAATGATATCATCCATGCGAGGGGTTGCCTGAGATACCAAATGACGTTCAATGCGATGAAGCAGCGTACAGAAGTGAATAGTATCAAATGCTGCCGAGAGATCAAGCATCACAAGAATTGTCACATTGTTTATATCTAGCGAATGAAGAATGTCGTTTTGCATATTTAACAGTGCGGTTTTCGTGGAGAGTGGAACTTTCTATAGGCAGATTGATTTTGTTCGTGAAGGTCATTGTTTTTCAGATGATTTTCAGTTCGAACATCTACAACTTTTTCTAGGATCTTGGATAGAAACGGTAAATTCGACATAGGCCTATATTATTTTTAGAAATTTAGCATCCTGGCTTGGCTTTTTCAGTTGTGGTCTATTTCGTGAACCTTTAAATGATTTAGGTACATAGGCAGCGTCTAGAGATTCATTTATATTTTTTGTCATCTAGACATTATTTCAATAACCATGTAGGAGTGGGATCTAGTTCACAAACCGTGTTAATTATAGATTTCACTTCGTCATTAGAGGTTGGAATAAACTCAACAAATTGACACCCGCGAAGTCGGTTTCTATGTCATCCAGATCGGAAACAGATTGTGTTTGTGATGTAATATTCAATCAGTGATGTAATATTTCGATCTTTCCAATGAAGAAGTCATTGAATTCATGTGCAAGTTGCTTTGGAGATGAATGTGATGGTAAGGTCACCTCATTTGTTCTACCCTGAAGATTTTTGGTAATTTTAGACAGACTCTTATGATCACTCCCACATGCCTCACTTTTGCTTGTATAATACTCAATACGATTTTGTTTAGCATTTAATGTACGTCAGCACATTTTGTTCGTACATATCAAGATCGATTGTGAGTTTACTTTCGCGCAACTTGCGTTCTTATCTACGTGTCTGATGTTTCGCTTCGTGGAGTTGCTCGGTATATCAAGGACATGAAGGTCTCAGCACAATAGTCTTAGTGCGTAAGGGTCATGTTTGTCAACTATAGAAGCAAGCTGATTTGAATATTCTTCTACAAAATCATCAGTATCTATATTTCTTATAATCGTGTCTGAAAGAATCAATGTCGATGGAGTGCAATTTTACAGTTTTCCTTACTGGTGGTGGTTAAGAGGCTTTAGCGTCGAAAATAACAGCCATATGACCAGGTGCCGCTCTTTCTTTGGAATAGGACAGTCCAGGGTCTTTGACCTCGATGTTTGAAACAGAGTTATCATTGTCTCTGGTGATCACCACATCCAACGTATGACCGGCAACATTTGTTGGTTTATTAACGCGTGGACGCATGCCACATGCATCTAAAAGACTTTTAAACGTTTTAGTGTCACAATTTTCTGATAAATCAAGATGAAGGTTGAGGTCGCCTACAATGATAGTGGCCTTATCAACTGTAGCATATTTAGCTAAGAAAACGGGCTATTCCTGTTCTAGAAAAAATATTTGCGCTCGAACCATTTTCTTTAGTAGGGAGTGGTCTATATATAATCGCAACCCGTATGGAGTGTCCGCCTAAAATTACATTGCAGTCCATATACTCACAATAGTGAAATTGATGCTTGATGCGACAATGTTAACCTGTATGACAGCCTTGTGAATGATCGCTATGCCCCCTAACACTTCGAGGGACATGTTTTATTTTGTAACCATCGTTTACGAGTTCACTGATACACGTTTTGTCAACCGAGATACCGAGCCATGTTTAGCACAAATGTCAAATTCATTTGTAAGAATGAAGTCACATACAGAGAGAGTTATATTTTTCACTGATCATGTATTGATTGAACATATCTTGATCTTCTTTTTCTCTTTGGCAAATTTTACCGTTATCACGGTTTAATTGTATAATGTGTATACCATTGCATGTGTTGATTTGCTTAACTTATCTTCTGGTTTGAACAGTGGTTGATATTTCTTAGGGCAGTGATTGTAAGTTGTTACTATTTACTCCATTGTTAGTATCCCATGCTCTTCTCACCTGTTTTTGTCCACCTCTAGTCCCTCCATATTGCAATAATCCGAACTCTTCCAGTGTCGTGAGAATAATGCAAGCAGATCTCTTTTGTGCACCTGTTGATTGTCCTATATTATATAACCGATATTTTATAACAAATCCTTGGTGTCATTTGCTCACTAAAACACATTATTGCATACACCTGTAGGGTATGTTTATATGAAATGTTCACAATTGAAATTGAAAACAATATAAATATCTTTAAAATCCCAGTGATAATCCACACGAAATTGTAAAACTCATATCACAGCACAGTAATCTCCAGTATTTCTAATTTTTAGAATTCTGAGTTGAGTATAAACGTCTAAGAATTATCAATCTTTGAGATCACTGGAAAAAATGCAGCCGACACCTGACGCAACTAGCAAACAAATTTTGTAATAATGTCTTTTGCTTTTGGCAACCCATGCAACGATCTTTCAAGTTTAGAGAATCACTTATTCCTCGCCATTGTTGTTGCCAAACTTTGATAATGAAGCAAAGTTTATGAAAGTTCAAACTAATATCTAGTTTAATCTGAAACTTCCCTATTCCTACAGAAATAGTTTTCAAGAGGTACATGTAAAACATTCCAAGACGTGATAAAATACAGCCGGTGTAACCCAAAAGTAACACCTACTAATCCGTTCCAATTATAGCACATATCCAAACGCATGGTCTATTCGAATTCTGAATGAGTACTCATTTTTTTTTAAATTTCAAACCTTTGTTGTCACCCCTAGTATATTGTCTTACCGCTTTGTTGATTTCTCTGATAACATTGCTGTTAGTGTTGATATCTTATATGATAATTCAGGAAAACCTATCATATCGCGGTGACGAACATACGTTGAACATCGCTTTTGCATGCGGATTTTATTCAAAGCTTTTTTTTCCACATGCCATACTGAAGCGTAAATCTGTTTAGGTACAGGTATTGTTGCTTCATCGGTGCATATGTACACATTGCGCATAAATGTCCATAAGGACATGTCTATAGGTTATGTCATCGGTGGTTTGAAATGAGTTGTGTAACTAAATATCGTTTGAAATTGACCCTGGAATTTGATATATATCAGCTATAGCTACAGTAGATCTTTGGTTCGTTTCGGTTGTTATCAATGCTCCCGTAAATTGTTTTGACTGTTTGATGATTGCCATTCTGGTTACATATACTACAGCTACCTTACTGAATTGCTTGTTATAACATACCAACATCTTCTTCGAAGTAGTTTAACAAAATTGTACAAAGAGAATTGTCTTACGATATTCAATACACCACTGCGCTTTTAACATATGATTCATAGTTATATGATGCTTTTGTTGAATCTATTTTATGTTATAACTGTGAAGTGTGGGGTATACAAAATCTAAGCAAATACAGAGAATTCACCTAAAATTTTGTAACAACATGCTGCATTTCAAAAACAAGTATTACGAAGTTTGATAGTTATGGGGGAATTTTGACGATACCCATTATATATTACTCGTTATGCTAGAATTATAAAATGTTGATTAAAGTTTGTTGCAACTGGTAATATGATTTAATCTTAAGTATATTATATTCTATTACAAGATTGCAGGAGTTGCAAAAAGAACTAGGTTACAAATGTTAAAGAAATGCTACAAAAATTTGGTTTGGCATATGTATGGCAAGATCCAATGAGTGTAAACCCTATATCATTTCACATTTCACATGTTTAAGAGAAGGGATTTAGATTGTTTTATTCAAAATTGAAGCGAAAATGTAGGTATAAGTGGTGTCTTATTTAGTTATAAAAAATTAAATTTGATTTCGAGCTTGAGCCATATTTGGATATTTTACCCACAACACTAACTTTTACATAGCAGGGTTAAGATTATCTTCACATCCTCTAAAAAGTGGAAACTGGTAGATATGTTAGAAACATCATAGCAAGACATGAAAGACATTGTAATAGATGCGATTAGCGCGATATCGATGATGAGGTTCATTTTGACAGGTTGGAAATACACGGATTTGAGAATGAAATATGTTAAAATATATTATTATATAAGACAAAAAAGTGTAACATTTTGACAATTTAAGCAGTCTGAGAATGACTGTCCTTTGATATGTGATCTAAGCTAACAGATTGGAATCTCTATAGAAGTTTATTTGGTGACCTTGGGATATAAATGATATTGTACAGTGTATGAAACAACAAGGCACAATGAACATGTTGAATAAAGTTCTGTTCATATCTTACTCATGTTTGTAAATAAACTGTTATCATTTAGTTATTTATTATTTACTATTATTTAGTAATATTAATTATTGACCTTCATAGTGGTATCATTAATGATTTAATCCACCATTTATTTACCTTTAAGCTGGCTCTTATAATTGCTGATGTTGTTGTTATGATTCCAGACAGTTTTTTGCGTGTTTGCCAATTCATATCTTGCTTATATAAATATTACAATTTCATTTGCAGGGTTGTGGAATTCCGTGTAGCTTCGACCAAGGCATTTATTTTATTGATTTGTTCTTCTTTTGTGTGAGGTTTTTTCTTCGTGTTTGCCTAAATCACACGTCAAATGGTACCATGGGACAACTACTTGCATTTAGGATGTACTTTTCAACGGTGTTCAACGTATCAGCGGTGTGCCTTGCATTTGCATACACCAATGCACCCTCTTTTGCATGTATTTTATTTTTCGCCCTGATCTTTTTCTATATTTTGGGTGTAATTAAGATAAGTCATAGGTTCTCCAGGGATGGATTTGACGATCAAACTGATGGCTGGCCTTTGGTTATATATAAAACCCTCGAAATTATATGCCAGTCTACAACCCTAATACTAATAGCCGCGACTGGGAACACTTCCACGACCGCATGGGGAAAGTTTTTTACTGCAATATCAATAATCGATATAGTTCTCGATTTTTTCCAATCGATGTGGATATGCTGTTCACAGACTGGATACACACGAGTTGAGGATATATCTCAAAGCGAAACTAGGAATCGCAATAGTGGTATCAATCACATGTAAACACGAGGTGTGAATTATTGCAAATGGGAAAACAAGGTCCATTGTTGTTTAATAGCATTAACTAGGGTTTATATTAACTATATTAACTGAACTATGCCATTCATACCTAATTCTGAGGAAAAAGTATCGCGGGGGTGGGGGTAATTTGGGAAAGACGGGTAGGTAGTGATATTCTCAAGAAAAGCCGCATAAGCTTATAATGGCTGGCCTTGTCAATGGGGGTTTGCTCTTCAATCAACAAACTCTATACGCTGCCCTATCAGTGCAATGTATATTGCAGCTACCATTTATTTCAGCTTATACAAGTAAACTTTGTTATACAAAGACAGTTGTTATTAACATGGTCTGAATATTAATTGTTTTTCATAGAAAACTAAGGTTTCGTTTAAGTTAATGTGTAAAGGCACTTAAAAGTAAAACAATTCTTTATGCATAAATTGATGAAAGCTTGTTTGAATCGGTGAATATTTGTTCACTGTACTGTGGTTTAACTCAAACGATTCTGATAAATCATGATAGTTAACAATGCTAGATTGTACAAAAAACTTATTAAATTCATCACGAATGATCTACTGTTATCTATGTTAACTTGTTTGAGTGTTGCTTTATTGAATAAGACATAGATCTAATTTAGGCCAGATACCTGCGTTATATGTAAATAAAATTTGAATTGACTAAAAAACTGAAAATATTTTCTGGCGCATTTGTTTCACAGGTACCTAAAATTTACACAAAGAATATCTACAAATTTCCACTTTCATACGTGTATATGGTTCAAGGATAACATACAATAAACTAGCCATAAAGAAGATCCTTTATATACGAAAATAAAGCAAAACGTCAGCTTAAGGTTCCTCATTATATACAACAACATCTGCTTAAGAAGTGTTTACATTATAAACAGAGAGTAAAACAGTCCCATTACATTTCACACTATATATACGAAGCAATCAATTTATAATTTCTCAATATTACACACAGCAGGTCGTCATCATTTTTATACAGTAGGTTGGATTTAAGATGATGTTCCTAAGTACTTACAAAGACCAAACTCACACAAAATCAGCATATCTATACAAAGCACAACTTTATTTAGTTCACCATATACATACACACACCAGAAAAGCAATATAAGTTTTCTAATCAAATTCAAATGATAAAATAGCTATGAGCAAACAGCATTATATTTTTTTTAAATGTTTCCCAATTGTACTCAAACGCCAAAATCGTGAATATATATATATGGTTGAGATAATTAATTATT